>CM029564.1:17250399-17420566 GCA_017309665.1 Coelopa frigida | reverse complement strand
TTTTTCATTTAGCTTTTGCTTTTTTCCTTTTCACTGGCGTTTATGTATTTGTGAACAACCTGTGAACCAGCAATTTGCGGAACATTTGCAATTTGCATGATAGCGATATTACCTTCCCTTTCCTTTTTTGGGGAAGCTTCTCAGATGGTTGTGCAAAATCTTCGACTAAAAATTACAATCAAGTTTAAAGTCCTTTCTTTAACACTTTTTTTCTTCTCAAGCTCATTCATTCCTTCTTTGAACAAATTTCCCTAGCGCATTAAGAAATTTTCCCTCTTCTGCTTAAAGGATTCTTCCTTAAACACACAAAGTAATATTATTTTCTTAAAAAATAAAAAAATCCACGCATCCATTTTTTCGTCTTCCGATTCTGTTCTTTCATGTTTTCAACTCATGTTAGTTTCTTTTTGTGTGTTCCTTTGTGCTTGGTGCGCTCCTCGTTGTTGTTGTTGGCGCTTTCATCGCTTCTATCGCCCTTTCGTTTATTATTTTTGATTGCTCTGGCAGCACTGGCCGGAAGTTATTGGAATCGGACCATCGTCCAATGGTCGATCGATTCGTTCAATTTCGCTCCGTTCACAATGTGTTCGAAATTGATTTTATGCGCGAGGGCGGATTCAATTCTGTCCTTCTCGCTCTCTCTCTTTCTCTCTACTCGATATATTTTTCCTACTCTTGATTTCTTCTTTTTCTTACTACTTTAACTTCCTTCTCTAACTCGAATTCTCCCTCTTTGTTTCTGTTTCTGTCACTCCTCGTTCTGGTTCTGCTCTGCATTTTATGGACCTCAATCAAACTTGATTAAGTGATAACACGAGGATATCCCGGGGATATCGCATGTTGTTTCCAGCACGATTGATGAACATTTGTGCCACATGGCGTTTCAAGTGGATTTCCAAATTGTATTCAAGTCACTCATACGCCCCGAAGGCTGCCGTCAGCTGCCGCAGTGCTTAAGTGGGAATTTCTCCTCAATGTTAACTAAATTCCCCGAAACTAAAGCTGATGAGCTGAAATAAAATTGGAGAAATAAAAATTGTTTACCTTAAATGGAATTTAATTTAGATTTTCTTCCCTTGACATGACTTCTCTTTCCCCGTTCAACATGAGAAAAATTCGTATCTCTGCAAAGTCAGCAGAAGTTTTCACCGGATGAACAGAATTATCTGATGGCGACGAATGCCGTGTAATCGCTTAAGCTACAAATGGGAACATAGATCTTCTAGGAGGATGACTACAATAACAACAGCAACGATACTTAAGGCAATAACAATACCCATGACAACAATAATAACAACAACTATTGCTAGAACTACAACTGGTATAAAGGCAAAGAACTATGAAAACAACACCAAAGGAATATAATAAAACAAACACATTTGAAGAGAAGACATAGAGAGATAGAGATGAAGACATTTTTGAAGAGAGATAGAGAAAGAGAGAGAGTGAGCGAAACAGAGAAAAGGAGAGATGTAGAGTTGGAAGGTGCAAAAGTATGTGTAGAAAGAGATGGCAACAAAAGCACTGACGATAATCCGAAGGCAAACGGAAGATTACGAGGAGAAAAAATTCAAATTTATGGCTCGAACACCATTCGAAAAGCTTTAAACGTCTTCTCGAGAATCTTTCCGACTCTTGCCTCTCATTTCAACCAAGCAATCTATCTCTTTTCTCATCCATGACTACGAGTGTGTGTGTTTGTGTACATTAGTAGGCTTGCATGCGTGTGTCTATGTTATTTTCTTCAAGCTCGTGTTCGGCAAGAGAATTGGCAAGAGACTTGGAATGGCGTGAATTTCGCTGTCGTTGCTTCTTGTTCTTCCATTATTATTCGCCTATTATTGCTGTCTTCTTCTGGTGCTTTCTTCTTCTATTGCTATTTTTACTGGATTTTTCCATTGCTGCCGTTGCTTCTCTTTCGGTTGCCGTTGCTTCCTCGTGCTCTAAAAACCCCGCGGGTTTTTGGCGGCAAATTATGTGGAAATTATTTTTAATGCCGTAGATTAGTTGGATTTTCATATGATTATGCGTTGTGAAGTTGCCTCAAGTGATGAAGACTTTAAACTGGAAGGTAAAATAGTGAGAGGGGGAAAGTAGAATGGAGCGAAAGAGAAAGACTGTGCAACTCGTAGATATCAGCTGCAAATTACGGACTCATGTAATTTAAAATGTGGCAAACGGTAGGCAAAAGATTAAGGGATTTGCCTGGGACACAAATGGGGATTCTGATAATTTCCTTAATAATTTCCCTAATAATTTCTCTATCATTTTCCCTCATGATAAAACCCACATGATAAAAACCACATCTTTAAGCCGCTTTCCTTAAAAGCAATTATTAATTGTATCAACCTTTAATTCTCTAACCGAATAATTTTCTCTTAAACCCTATATTGATTACTTTAAATTGTATTTTTTTTATTCGTTCGTTTTTAACTCGTTGTTTGTATTATTTTGTTGTTAGTATTGTTTTCTTGTTTTTTCTCATTTTCTTGTTACTGCGATTCTATTACTGTCGTTGCATAATTAAACAAGCAATTCCCGAGAATTCCTCGTTAGCATTTGCCGTCTTCCTTTGTCGTGAAGGCGTGTGATAAGTCAGTTGTCTCCAAGGTGGATGAGAAGTGAAAGAGAACGAAATGAAGAAGAGGGAGACCAAAGAAGAAGAACAAGGCAGGGTGTTGAATAGTTAGAACTCTGTGTGGGTGCGTTTGATTCTCTGCGCGTAGTAGATTTTGTTGTCGAGTCTACTTTGTTTTTGCGTGGGATTTTCTGTTTAGATGTGGTCTGTGTGCATGTGTATTGAAGTATGGCTGTGTGGGTTGTGGTACGTGCGTGTAGTTTTAGGAAATTAAACAAGTGGTTGTTAAATTAGTTGCAGTCGTTTTCATGAGCTTTCCAGCAGGACGAGGAACTTCAATTGCCGACTTTAATTTAACAATGGAAAGCTTTAATTTAACGATGACCATTTATCGATGATAATTTATCGTCGAGAATTCATTGTTTAAAGCATTTGAATCGTTGTTAATTTATCAATGAATATATTTAATGAGAACGGTTGTGTAAATTGGTGTAAATAAAAACAAGAAATTAAATGGTTTGAGGTTTTAATATTGGAGAAATAAGACGAAATTTATTTATTAATGAAATGAATGCGTAGAAAAGAGTGATATCAAAAAGAAAATTTATGATTTTTCTGATTTCTTCCAAATTGTTGATATCTCTTGAACTTATATATTTATATTTCGCACTTGAATTAACACTCTATTAACGTCTTGGTTTTCATTTTGCAGCTTCGCCCGAGAGCTCAACGACTGCCACCGTCAGATTCGAACGTCAACAACTACAACAACAACAATTGCAACAACAACAACAACATAAACAGCAACAACGTGGCGACATGAAAATTACAGGATCAGCAACGAGAATAACGGATCAACAACTAAATAGAATAACGACAGCATCAGAAACGGCAACAACAACCTCGATAGCAACAGCAACAGTGAAACCAACAATAACACGGGTGGAACCAACAGCAACAACAATTGCAACAAATCCAATAACTATTGAAATGATGACAATAATGATGAAATTATCAGAAGCAACCACAAGAACAGCAGCAACAATAACAACAGCAACAACAGCAGCTCCAAAAACAACATCTTTGACAACAACAAATAGATTTACACATACAAATTCCTCGAGCGAAGACAGCATCTTAAGCACAAGCAAAAGAAGAAGAAGCAATGAAAAACATCACGGAGATGATGAAATACACCAACATGGGCATGATGTCACACAAGAACAACAAAAAAAGCAGCAACCAACGAAGCTGGTGCACGATTCGATGTTCTTCGGTGCAGGACACGCGATGCAACACGAGGACGACGTCATCGACGATGACATCGATGACGATTCGACGACGCCGGATCGACGTCAGCAGAGACAACAGCAACAAGAGCGACGTCGACGGCGACGCCAGGCCAACGACGATATGGTCGACAAGTGCCGTCTCTTCGTCGAGGGGGAGCCCGGGAAGAACGAGCTCTACAGCCCGGATTATCCGAACGATTATCCGAAGAACATCAACTGTACGCGTGTGATAACAGGTGAGTGAACAAAGGGCTTGATCGGGTTGGGGCGGGCAGGTTCGTTGTGGGATTCAGTGAGATTGGAGAAAGCCGAAAGGTCGTGTGCGAAAAGCTCATCATTGCAGTTATGCGGGAGCCCTTCCTTGGCTTCAGACTTAGAAGAGGATTCAATTTATGTATTTGAGTTTAAAGATTTCGAAGGAGTCTAGGTTTTACGATATACAGAAAACGATGTTTTTTCTTCAAAAAAGAGAAATTCTCACTTTAAAGTTTAGTTCTTTACAAAAGATAATTTTACATTAGAATAAAAGGTTTTATATTCATAGAAATTAATTAAATATTAAATACAAAAATTTATCTTATAATAAATTAAACTTTTAAAAAAATTATCTAATTTAAATTTTTAAATGTTACTATAAAAAGTGGGGGATTTTATTTTCAAAATAACCAATTTCACCTTAAAAAAGAGAGAAGACAATTTTACTCTGATCAACAGAAGGCTGGACTCCCTTCATCTCTATTTTGTTCTCGAAGCCGGTTGACGAGTATCCGTTTTTTCAATGAACTGAAGGGATTTCCACAGCTGGTGTTTGCAAAGGTCCAAAAAGTTCTCCCTCATTTCGTTCGAAGCTAATGCCAATTTCTCGATGAATTGATTGCTGCGGGCAAAACTTGACGTCAGCCAAAATTCTCCTCCTCCTAGGCTCAAGGACAATTGAGACTTCTTGGGGAGGACAAAAAAAGACATTTCGCATGAGAGGAAACCGCAGACGCGGTGACAGCTGTTGCTGTCATTATTGTTGTTGTTATCATTGTTGTTGTCGTTTGCTGCTAATCTAATTCAATCTGCTGCATAAAGCCATTAAGACCAACAACAATAACAAAAACAAAACCATGGAGTCCCATGGATATTACAGAAAGTAGGCATTGCCATGAGAGTGAGGGAGAGGATAGCTTGGAAATTGCGCATTTTAGAATTAGAGCATGAAGTAAAAGGAGAAAGAAAAACAACTAGAACAACAACAATGTAAACTAAGGAATTAACCTCGTTTCGAATGGAACGACTTTCCAGCTATCGGCAACAATTGCACAAAACCATCAACTGCTGCATTGAGCGAAAGAGTGAGAGTGATGTAGGGAGTAGGATCGAGAGAGAGAGCGTTAGAGGGAGTCGAAGAAAATGGGATTGACGGAAAGAGGAAATGCGCAGGCTGAGGCTACAGGGGTTGAACGGAAAATATGAAAAAGCGTAAAAAGGACGAGGAGAACAAACATTATACCGAATGCAATTTCGAAGAAGGTTTGCAGTAGCAGAGAGGGAGAGAGTAGCGAAGAGTGAGATAGAAAGAGATAAAGTTGGAGTCAAAGATAAAAACAGAGAAAGAGTCGAGGATTCTTTCCTTCATGGGAAAAACTGTGCAAACGATGCGAAGACGAGCGAAAAACGGAAGTAAAGTGAAGATGAAGCAACTGAGGAAATCCAGGAGCTGCGGGATGACAGGAACACGGAGGAAGAGATAAGGAGATGCGAGATAGAGAGAGAGAGAGAGACAGAAGAAGAGGCAGAAGAAGAGACAGAAGAAGAGGCAGAGGAAGCGACAGCAGGACTTCGCGGGAAAACTTTGGGATGGGATTGTGAGGAGGTGGATTGCGAATTGGATGTGGTAAAAAGACATCAAAAGAGATGAGAAGAAGAAGGAAGAGGATCAGGAGCAGGAAATGGAGAGCAAGGAAGAATAGGTCCGGAATGGGAATGAAGGAGCATCGATGGAAACTCGTGAATTTATGAACTTTCAAGGGTTTTAAATATTGAAAATTAATTGATTCCAATTGGGTTTTATGAGCGCACTTAGCTCGCTCACTCACCTTTTCTACCTTTCTCTCTCCCTCTCTCGCTCTTTCTCCTTCTATCCCACTTTGTCCTTCTCTCTTCCCATTTATTTTACTCAAGGTTTTCGTCTGTGTGAAGTGGCAAGTGTACAAGATTAAGGGGTTTCCTTTTCTCATTCTCTCTTTCTTGCGCACTTGAAATTCAATTTCTCTCTGCTCTCAATTGTCTTCATTGTCGTCCTCCGATCGCCGTCTCGACGATGATCCTTTCTGTTGCCTCAAGGAGAGCAGAAAGAATCGAACAATAAAGAAAAAGTGAAATAAGATAATAAAAAATAAATAAATAATAAAATAAATGAATCAAATAAAATGTAGAAAAGAAAAAACAAAAGAGCACTCAGGACACGATTTCGATGCATTTTCTTTATTATTGTGATTGGTTGGTTGTGATGGTTGCCTTTTTTTCCTTTCATTCTAATAAGAAGGACAGGTGTAGAGAGAAGAAATGGATGGCACGGTGATGAGGAGAACAAATATATGGAATAGACAAGTAGATGTTATAGACAAGGATAAGTAGATGGAATAGACAAGAACAAGCGAATATAAAAGACAAGGACAAGTAGACGTAATAGACAAGAACACATCCATCATACATTTCAACACTCACACACTCACAAAACTCGACTGATATTTTTTCAAAGGGAAATCAAATCAAGTGAAGGAAAAGAAAGAAGGAGATGAGATATCTGGAGATGTTGGATGAAACGGGAGGGGATGAAGAAAGAGAAGAGATGCCTCGAAAGGAGTGAAAAAGAAAAATTAAATAAAACGCAGCCACCGGCAATCCTTTTATTTATTTTTCTTCTCAATCCTTTTTTTTTCTTTCTCTTTCTGGCACCTCTTCTCACCTCCCCCATCGTATATCCTAATACGTATTTCACTTAGTAATTCCTCACCAAATCCACTTCAGGCTCTTTATCTGACCCTCTCTCTCTCTCTCTCTTTTCACTCTTTCTTCCACTTCCTCATGCTGTTTGTATTTCTCTTAATGTAATAGTGTTGTTATTATCCTTGTGTGTGTACAAACCGTGATGAGTATCCTTTTATTCTGAATTGTGGTCGTTGGTGTTGGAAAAGTGGATATTGTGATAGTCTAGTATGTAGATGTTGTAGTGAATGTTGATTGCCTTTTACTCGATTACATTTCCGCACTTCGATCACTTTCTCACTTTTTCTTTTTATATGTATTTATTTTATCTTTTTTTATCCAAAGAATTCTTTCACATTATTATTCTCGCAAGGGAAAAATCCTAAATTTCAATCATTTGATTGCTTGGAATTTAATTTTATTGATTCCATTTCCTATGGAAATGCATGAAAATATGTCGATGGAATTTCCTGCATATTTATAATCCTAAATATATCATAATCTCATCGCTCTCTCTCTCTTTCAGCACCAAAAGGTCAGATCATTCGTCTGGACTTTCGAAATTCATTCCACATCGAGGCGAAGGAAGAATGCAAATTCGATTTCTTGGAGGTGAGTAAAGCAAAGAAAGTAGAAGAAATAAATAAATATATCAACAAAATAGATATATCAACAAAATAGATATAACAAGAAAACAGTAATAAAACCATAAAATCTCTGCCAGAGTAAGGGTTGAATTTTAACTGGCATTTTGGCAATTTTTGCTGTCCTCACTCTACCAAATCCACTGACCATGTGGCCATGTGTCCAACTGCAACCACGACAGCATCCAACCCCATAACGAGTTCACGATTGGGGCTGCCGAGAGTAAAATAGAGTGAGGTCCGAGAGAGACAGAGAGAGATAACCGACATAAGCTACAACCTCGTCAGTCGTGTTTCGCATCGCAGACGGAAATGGAAACAAATCTCGAGACGCAAATGCGGACGGGCGAAAGGGCAAACGCAGCAGGATATGAAAATTTTGAAAACTCTGCAGAACGAAATTCGGAACAAAAAAATATAGAAAATATTCTACACGAACATATTTATGTACAAATGTACAAGGGTATATTTGTATGTGGGAGATGATGTGTGTTTGCCACGCCCCCCGCAACTGTTCGCCCGATGACGACTGTGTGGATCCTCGTAAATCCTCGTCATCGCGAACTCGGTCAAGGACTCCATCCAACCTTCTACGAGTTCTCGACTCTCTGACTTCTCCCACTCCCTTCTCGTCTCTTCTACTCGACGACTTTTCAACTCAACTTGGGGCACATCCTTGTCCTCGGAATGTTTCGCAGGACGCGCTGCGGCGCTCAACATGACGCCGGCTGTGGCGATGTCGGTGACAGTGGAAATTCTGTCTCTCTCTCTCTGTCTGTCAGTCTGTCCGTTTCCGCTGGGACAGCGGAAGTTGAAGTGAATTGGAGTGATTTTTCCCCTTGAGTTTCTGCCGTTCTGTTCGTCGACTGTTAATTTTCAGGGATTTTCTTCCCTTTCCATCCATCCAGTTCGGAGAAGAGCTCCCACATACTTTATGAATAAATTGAAACAAGACTCATAAATATGCACAAGGGTCGTTCGTCCTTTCTCTGTCCTTCCGTATTCCCTACGGGCACTCTCTTTCTCGCTCTTGCCTAGCATCGATTGGTGGCTTCAAAGGAATTAAATCCAAAGGTCTTCATTTCTTCTCTCTGTATCTTTTGTCCCATCTCTTGGTCCAATCTATTTGCCCAATCTTTGTCTCGCATCGTTATCGCCGTTTCCGCTTTCTCTCTCGTTTCGCAGATTCGCGACGGACAATATGGTTTTTCGAATCTAATTGGAAAGTACTGTGGGACGGACTTCCCGCCAGAGATCACGTCGAAGGAGCGCTACCTCTGGCTGCATTTCCACTCTGACGAGAGCATCGAGTACTCGGGTTTCACCGCAATCTACGAATTCATCGATCGCAATCGCGACGGTGAGTCAAAATATTTCAGGATTACCATTAATTCATCAGATTAATTTTGTAAATTTTAATTTCTATTTAGTTTTTTATAGAACCTAAAATTTTCAAATTAATTTAACATTTTTACTGATAACAACTTTTAGATGGTTCATCGTTCTTTTAACCATAAAATTAATTTTGAAATTTGTACTTTATTATTGCAAATCATTTTAAAATTTTATCATAATTAAAAATTTTAGAAATTTTCAACAAATATTTTTTTTTTAATTTAATTTTTTTGAATTCCCTGTTATTTTAAATTTTGAATAAATGTTATAAAATAATAATTAATTTGGAAAATTTCCAATATATTATTTTCATAAATTTAATTTAATTAGAAATGTTTTTAAATAAAGTTTTGTTTAGAAACATTAACAATTTTTGTTAAATGCATTCTCTAAATTTTTAAATTTTTTAAGAATTTAAAATTTTAAAAAATTTTCCAGGGTTTCCAATTCCAACTATTTCTCCAATTTTTAATGTTCTCCCAGTTCAATATCTTCTCAATATTCTTTTTCGTGAACTCGATTCCTAACTTGTTTTTCCATTTCCATCCGTCCTTTGCAGCGCCGAGCACGGACCTCAACTGCACGATCGAGAAGGACGGCTTCGAGGGTTTCGTGAACTCGTCGGACGTGCCGAAGGAAATCAAGGATACGGCCATCAGTAACAAAATACCGCTGGACTGCATCTGGCGCATCCAAGTCCAGGAGAAGTGGAAGGTAACCCGAATTTCTCTCTCTATCTACCTTCTCTCCTGGGAGGCAATTTTAATAACATCTTGTTGTTGTCCTCTCGCGTGACTTCTGCAGATTCAGGTGAAGTTCCTGGATTTCAAGCTGAGCAAACCCAACGATTGCGAGACGAACTTCTTGGACATCTTCCCCGAGGAGACGGTGATGCCGAAGAGGTGAGTTCGATCAGAATCAACGACATATCGTTCTCTCTCTCTCTTTCTCTCCCCCTGTTTCTCGCTCTCCTTCCCTCCTTTTAGTCTTCTGTCGAAGTAGAAGGAATTATTTCAATACGGCTACTTTAACCAGGGAACTGGAGCGAAATGTTTCCGTCCTTCTCGCCATGTCTCTGATTGATTGACTGATTAATGGCGTGACTGACGGTTGTATCTGTCTGAGGGTGTTTGAGTGTGTGTTTTCTCCATTTGAATGGCACATAAAGTTTCTTTCTCTCTCTTGCACTACATTCCGATTACTTATCTCTGGCTATGGTCGTTTCGATTCGAGCAGAAATACAAAAAATAAACAGACGTCAGCGAGAGACAGATGATCAGAGGGACAGACGAATGTATGGATAGATAGACAAAGAGACCAACAGACAATCAGATAAATGAAGCGACAGAGAGAAAAACCGAGACACAGACTGAAGGACAGAGATACATATAGAAGGACAGACATACAGACAGGCGAACAACCAGCCGGACGGACAGCGAAAAGACTGTCAAAGAGACCAGCAAATAATACAAGCGTCGATGTCGAGATAGACCGCTGTCTGACATTGAATGAATGGGCAAACAACGACAGACATATAACATATACATATAAGAGTTAGAGAGAAAGGCAAACGAGTGATGCTGGACAGCCGGTGGAGCACCGGAAGCTCCAGCTCGATTGTGGCAGGGGGCGTGGCGGAAAATCCACAACTTGATTGATGCTCAAATAATTGTGTTTTGCTTCTCACTCGTATATTTTCCCATTACACACCTCATGTGCTTCTCACGTAGTTCCGTCTTTCTGTTTTACATTTTTGGTTTGTTTTATTTGTACTACATTTTTTGTTGGCGATTTTTATCATTTCATTCAGATGTCTTATATATATTTTTTTAAATTGTAAATTTAGTCACTACATATTTTGAATAGGCTTTTTACTTGAGTTTCCATTTTCAAAAATTCTTCAATTTAAAATAATGGGTTTTCTGATTAATTTTTCATCCACTCCTGGAGAAAACATTGAAAAATTAAAATGTTATCATTTCATTAAATTAACCAATTTTGTATACCCAATATAGAATAATTATTTTAAAATGAATTTTATTCGAATTATTTTTCTTTCGTAAACCTCTTTTTATTATATCAATTTTTAAATAATTTATGTACTCTATTCAAATTAAATTATTTTGCTACAAACTAATCTATGGTTCCTTCTCCCTCCCAGCATATACGAAATTTAAAATTCTACTCAAATTTATAACTCTCTGCTTTTCTCTTCCGTTCACCATTTGCAGGAAGAAGAATTTCTGCGGCTCGGCCGGCGAGGGCATCACGTCGGACTCGAACATCCTACACTTGCGGTTTTACGCCGAGCCGGTTGCCATCAACACGACGTTCGCCATCCTTTACACGGCCTATCGGGAAAAGACGAATACGGGTAGGTTCCCTCATCATTAATCGTTGTTGTAATTACTGTAGTTTAATTGGTGTAATTGTTATTGGTGCAACTGATATTTGTTGTTGTCGAAGCACCAAATAGTTATCGCAGGCATCGAATATTTGTCGCAGGCACCACTGTTCTCATCTCCACTAATTGTTCACTCGTTTTCCCCCTCTCTTTCTCTCTTCCGGTTGCCGGACACAGGATGCACGGACAAGGAATACGATTGCGAGGACGCGACTTGCATTTCACATGACCTCAAGTGCAACGGACGAGATAATTGCAAATTCCGCTGGGACGAGGAGAACTGCGCGGTGAGTTTGCCAGGACGAAAATTTTCCACTTTGCAACAAAAAGAAATAACTTACAAAAAATCTTAAGTAAATCCCACTAAAAAAGTTACAAAAAATATAAAAACATAATTATTATCATTAAAAAGTCAAACTAATAAAAATAAATAAAAAAATGGAAATGACGAACATTGCTTGTGAGACAGTGTTCGTCATTTCCACAAAAAGAAAGATAATAATCTAAAATTAAAAACAAACTTAAAAAAAATTCCAAATAAAAGTTAAACCTAAAACACTAAAAATATTAAAAACAGTTTTATAATTTCTCAAAATTTCAACATAAAATTGTCTCAACATTCAACTCAATTTTCCAATATTTCTCAATATTCCAACATTAAAGAGTTTTCTGACCTGATTTTTCGCTTCTTCACATCTCATATTCGTCTCATTTTCATCTACCCCCCACCCAACCGCATCCTCATACAATTTCCTTTTTCGTATCCCCAATCGCCATTGGTCCGTTATTAATTTGTTTTTCTGTTGGTCGATGAGTCCTGTGAGCATATGAAATCTCTGCTTCTCGATTTCACTCCCGCTTTCCGTATTGTTGCGGAATCTCTCCATCTCCCAACCGTATTATTTTCGTATTTCCTTCTTCCCTTACCAATCCATTATGTCTGGGTCTTTGAGATGATTTTTGTCCTCGCCACAGATGCTCGTCCGTCATTGTCAGTCAGTCGGCGGCGGCTTCCGTGGTGAAACTCTTGATTTAATTACACTCCACTCCAGGCCTGTTGACGCTTGCTCGACTCATTTGGCATCTGTCAGGCGGTCACCAGCCCAACCGCCTCCCTCGCACACCCTCTTCAGTCGTGTCTTTAACACGACATCTCCTGAGTCTGAATAATTTTACGACCTTCTGCTCGTTGTCTCCAGCTCGCGGTGTGTGTTTCTCGGTATACACTTCAATCTTTTATTTTATTATCCGATCTCTCATTCTTGTTATTTAATTCTCCTTCTCTTTTTCCATTTAACTCTCCCACTCTATCTCTTTAACTTCATATCTCTCTCTATATATAACAATCCTTCTCTCCATCTATTTAACTCCTCTTGTCTCTTTCTTTCTTTATTCAGCTTTCCTTCATTCTCTTAAGAACATTAACCCCATTTCCAAGTATTTAATTCGAGAGCTTTAATTATTCCCACTGACATCTCCTTTCAGTATCCTCTCAATTTTCACAGCCATCTCCCTTCCTTCTTCCCTCTTTTCCTATCCTTCTCTCCAATTCCATGTCAGTCGTCATCGCAATCGCTCTCCACCGCTGTCATATTTCAATCCATTATCATAGCATACTCCTCCATTTCTCTCACCCTCAATCGCTCCCTCTTCCATCTCTCTCATCCTCAATCACACCCTCCTCCATCTCTCTCATCCTCAATCACACCCTCCTCCATCTCTCACACTCTTAATGACTCCCTTTGCCCTTTTCTCATTCCCTGCTGGTTCATCACCCAATCTCACTCCCTCATTCATCTCTCTCCAATCTTTCCCGGCTATCTGAACCGATCCAGCTGTATATTTAAATGTCCTTGTTCGTTTGTGTCCTTGCAGAAAGAGTCGACGGGACAATCGGAGCATGTCGTCATCATCATCGTGGTGTTCGGCCTGATACTGGGCGGCATGGTGGTGACGTTTCTGGTGAACTGCATACGGAAAATCATGCGCGATCAGAAGATTATACGGGTAAGTCGTTTCTCTATCTCACGCACACATCCAAGCGCCCAAACGCCCAACCGCCCACTCTGTCTCGCTCTCGCTCCCTGCCTCTCTCGCTATTCCACGACCGCCAAAACCAACCAACACCAACACCAGCTCACTGCACCAACACCAATACCATTGCCTCTGTGTCTCCCTCTCACTAACTCCATCATGAACTTGGGTATGGCGAGGACCACGAAGAGAAGGAACAAAATGACGAAAAAAGAGGAAAGAATGGATATATTTGACGAAGAAGCAGGAAAGAATTAACAAATTGACGAAGACAATAATAGAAGGACGGTGAAAAAATAACAAAAAAAGGACGAAAGAACGAAAGAACGAACGACGAATGAACAAGCGACGAATTAACCTAAAAAGAGAGCGATTAAAGCAGTGAATGCAGGAACAGGAATATATATTATGAATATGGCTTAGAGTCCATGACAAAAGTAGAAGTCATGCAGTAGCTCGACCCTAAACGGCTCCCCAAGACACAAACACACGGAACCCACATAAACGCTTACAACCATAGACTCTCACACAACCACACACTTATAGACAAAGGACAAAAACTGCAAAATTCACACACACACACTCTCTCGTACTCGTACGCTTGATCCTGATGGTGCCGGCATATCCTGCGATGCTTACATATGCATCGTGTCCTTCACGCTCTGCATGTGATCCGTACTGTTTGCTGTCCTCATATCGGCCACGCCCCCTCGCCACTGCCACGCCCCTATGCATACCAACATAATTAATAAGTCACCTGAATCCATTGACTTTGAGTTCATGCTTGGTGAACACATTGTTGTTGTTGTTTCTTAAGTGACTTGCTGTTATTGTTACCGCTTTGGTTGTTCTTCTTGTTGTTGCTGCTTTGGTTGTTTTTACCATATAGTTAAATGTTATTGTTTCTTCCATGACTCGATCTAATGGCTCTAGTTGTTATTAATACCGTGAATATTGTTGTTTGCACTATTTTGATATGCTACCACCAGCAGTTTGCATGCTAAGCCACAGCCATCCGGTCTCTATCTCACTGATCCTCACTCCCTCTCCCTCCTTCACACACACACTCAGTGACCTATCTCTCTTTGACTTCTTGCCCACATACGCCTACCTATAACGATTCCCGTGTATCACATCCTTCTTCATTGCTCTTCTCCCTTTTGCCTTCCCCCATCTGACCTTCGTTCTCTCTGCACTAACGATAATCCACACGCACAAACACACACTCGCACACACAAACAAACACAAAGAGCACATTATGCTCCATTATCGTCGACATTCTCGCTTGTTGTTTGTACATATTTGTGCTCCAGCATTTTGGCTTTTGGATTATTGCGGTTCGTCTGTCACTCAGAGCTTAACAGAGTTCTCTTCTTGTTCTCATGGTAGACTGATTTCTCCACTGAACAAATTATCACTGAAACTCACACACATTTACACACACCCGCACTCACGTACTTGGCGATCATTGTTAACAAATTACTGCTAAGCTTAACACAATGGCGGAGTTGTCTTTTGTCGCCGTGAGGTAAGCGGCGAAAATAAATAGAAAATAAAAGAAAATTCTCTCTGATGTAGTTCATTATTCATAGATTATCGATGGTGAAATTCATTAAATATCAAAACAACAAATTTTATTTAGACACCATATAAATGTATTTCATCTTTTATTAAGTCATTACCACTGAAATGTCTTACTTTCTCATTTAAATTATCATGTTAAAATTATTTCAGTTCAAAATTCAGATATGAAGAAAACCAAATTTAAATCAAATCATTTATAATATAATTTCCGAATTAAGTTCACTAATTCAATTTCCGAATTAAGTACTTTGCAATTTGCAAACCTCGTTGACTAGAAATAATTAAAAAAAACCCCATCAAACAATAAATAATTATTTTGGAAAGTCCGGAAATGTGAAATGAAATGTTTCCAAATTAAACTATTCTCTTCACATCAATTATTCATGGAATGCGATGCAAGATAATTTCTTAGTGGGATAATTATGTGCAGAATTGCAATGTCAGTTGTTTCTTTTTTTTTCAGTGAACAAAATTATACTTATTATAAGAATATTAAATGTATTTACAAGGGCATGGTGTTCGTAAATGAAATCGAATAAATAATTAATATTTAATTAAGTTCGAGGATCACAAAAGACATTCGATGAATGAATGAAGCTTTTAATTACGTGAAATTACATGGTAATAATGAGCAATAATCCCATTCATGAATTGGCCAAAAGTCGTACGCAATCAAGTAAAAATTACAATCGAACATGAGGAAGGAAAAAAAGAAACGAACGGAGCGAAAAAGCCAGCAATTGAATTAAATTCGTTTGGTGTATTGACTTTTCATTGAAAATTCAACACACACACCACCCAAGCGTGATGGACAGAGTGGGTGGGCGTTAGGCAAAGAGAATGTAGGAGGGAGAAAGAGAGAATGAGTATAGGAGAGAGGAAGAGTGTGGGAGAGAGAGTGTGTGTTGGGGGGGAGAGATGGAGCACCGGAAATTGCCATTAATGACTAACCTTGGCTCGCTTCCGGGCCGTGTGCAAATGTCAGCCACTTCCGATGTTCGCTCTAAATCTATGACTCCCATTGTCGTTGTTGTACATTTTATTTTTCCACCTCTCCTCTTTCTCTTGTTCAATTCACTGTGACTTTAAAAGCTCTTACGTGCACGGACGAGCGAGTTCGAAATGAGGAGCAGGACAAGAGGAGGAGGACGAGAACCAAATTTCCGATTTTCAAAAGCTCTCGAACGCGACCTCGTCACTGGCACAAAGCGTTAACGAGACCGGAAATGTATTTTAAATTAAGCACTTGAGCACGGCGTGATCCAAATCGAACTCGAATTCGAGTTCCACCGCAGAAGCTAAAAATACACCAAAAATCCCGAGGTCGATGGAGTGGGAGAGGAGGGGGCGTGGCACTTGCGGCCGCTCAAGGACTCCCACATTTTACACTAATTCGGGCAAAAATTTCCATCCGCAAATTTGCCCATGAAACAAATCCACTAACAAATCTCAGTGAAAATATTTCTATAAAAAAGCCGACATAGAAAAAAAATTTAAAACATAATAAAGAGAATAACATGAAAAAATATGTAATGAAATAATAGGAGAGAAAAGAAAAAGAGATGTAGAAAAAAAACAAAAAGCGAAGAAAGCGGAAGCGGAAAAGCATGAAAATCAATTTAAATTTAAATTTACGAGACCCAAAAATTGTCATCAGCTCCTCTCCTCTGCTCCACCCTCGATTTGTTCATCAAATTTACGGTAAAATTAAAGTCGGATACTCGTTACGTTTTCGTCCTGCTCCTCACTTGCCTCCCTGCTTCCAACCTTGTGTTTTTTCCCCTTGTGGTAAATTGTGATAAATTCGCAGTGGCTTCAAATTTCCATTTTCTCACGACTAGACAGAGGAGGGAAATTCTTCTTAATTGTTGTTGTTTTTCATGTAGACACAGACGTGAACAGGAAAACAGGAAATAAACAATTATGCTGGGGGGAAAGAACGAAAGAAAGAAGATGTATTGTGTGTCTGGAATTACATTCAATACATCGTTGAGAGGTGTAATTTTCAAGAAAATTTCAAATATTAGGGAAATAATAGAATAATTTGGTTCTCATTTGTTGAAACGAAAAAATGGAAAGATCAAGTAAATTTTAAATGGGACATAATGAAATAAAATTAATAAAATAGAATAAAATAAAAGAAAATAAAAAAATTAAATAAAATAAAATACGATACAACAAAAAAAATAAAAAAGAAAGGTTGGGAAAAAAGATACTCATAAAATATCTGATAACGCTGTCTGGTGAAAACCTCAATAGAGAACCTTGAAGACCATCCTGATTTCCAAGAAATGTAACAAAATTTTGCATGAAACTTAAGTCCGGCCACCTCTTAAGCGCTCCTGACCATGACCGTCTGCTTCACTTCGGCTGAAAATTGTTTGATGCCTGTCATTCGGACAGCTCAATCAATGGTAGAAAACCATAGGAACAGCAATAACGAATAAAAAATAACCAAATATCCAAATAAACGAAGCAAAACAAAGAAGAAAAAAAAACAACCGATAAAACCCATGACGGGAATCCAAAGTCTCGCCGAAGTCATGTCGAAATCGATTGCAAGTTGATGAAAAAAGATGGAGAACAAGATGGAAGGAAGAAAAAAGGAAGCAGGTGTCAAGCGCAATAAGAGAGTGAAGAGAAAACTTTGAGACCGATGGGACACTTAAGTTTTCGGATGTCGAAGAATATTTTAATGAAAACCCATTTATGCAAATAAAGTAGAATAAAGGCATATGGCAACGTTTTGAAGAAAAAAAAGAGGGAGAACGGCGAAGGAGTAGTGGAGTTCGATAAAAAAAAGAAATCTGACTAAAAAACTAAAAAATATTGAAACAAAAAATCTGATTGATGAAAAGAATGTAATGGAACAAAAACCAAAATCTGATCGATGAAAAAAATCTGATCCAAATTAAAAAAAGATTGGGTTGAAAGCAAAAGAAATTAAACCGAACTAAAAGAAATTGGATCGAGAAAGAAAACGCACGATCGATTTAACTAGAACAAAGAGAGCGAGTGACTTCATTCAACTCACAAACACACACAAACACAAACGCCCACTCAATTAGACCATCGTCTGGATTGCCAGCCATTTTGGATTGCAGCCATTGCCAGCCATGTCAGTCCTTCGAGACTTTCGCCATGTTCGAGGAGTCGGAAGCGAAACGTTGTCGCTTCACTGAATGCATATGGAGTGTTCTCCTTCACTAACTCTTATCTCTTTCTCTCTCTACGATGCACCCTCTTCAACTCAATCTCTCCATCTCACTCCTTCTATTTCACTCTCTTTCTCACTCACTCTCTCTATTTCTTACTAACTCTCACTCTTTTACACACACTCTGTCTCTCATTTTCTGTGTCACCCGAAACTCCCACTGAGAATCAAAAGAAACTGGAGCATAACCGAGCCTGACCCATTCTAATACGAATCGATGCTCAGCGCTTCGCTCTCTTTCTCATATACTCTACCCCTCTCTATCTCACTTTCCTTGTTTCTCTAGTTTTCTGTCGCATCGAATTCCATAATCAAACTTAGTTAAGGGAAGTTCGCTTCACAATAGCGACTTTGCAGAAGTTTCACTTCGAAGAATGCTCGACACATTTGCAATTTCCTCGTCCTGGATTTCCTGACATCGATCTCTCTCCTCTCTTTTCACCTTCTTCCCACTTCCCTTTTCTCTCTCTCTCTCTTTCTCTCTCTCTACCCCACCAGCTTTATTAGTTTCTGGCTTCCGCGAACTAGATGCTCCATTGATATTGTTTAGTGTAGCATGCAGTAGGAATCAACATCAACCAAGACGACCTGTTCCACTCTAACTCCCTAAATCTCTATCTCACTCTCGCAACTCACTCTCTCTTACTCACTCCACCTCTCTCTCATCCTCCAACTCCTTCCCTATCCCTCATCATCATCAACTTCTCCCTCACCATCCTCGTTTCTCTTCCCGGATCTCATAAGAACAATGCTTTTCCTCTCACCCCCTCTATCACTGTCTCGCTTCACTCGTTTCACATGTTTTATTATGGCTCTGCTTCTCTAGAATTCGCGTCAATGTGTCCCATATATGAATAGTATGCGTGTGTGAGTGTGTGCATTGTTTTTGCATTTTTCACATCCGCCCTTTGGAAACTTCCTTAGCAACAACAATCAGTGACTGTGATTGTAGCATCTGCAACAACAACAACCAATACATAATTCCAGCAACAAGAAAGAATTCCAGTAACAAACAAACTAAGTCCAACAACATCCGCAGACTTCAACAACAATAAAAACGACGTCAGCAGCAACAACAGAAGTTCCGTCTGCATAGTTCCGTCTCTCGTGCTCATTGTTCCCATATCCCTTCCACTCCCACTCTCTACCACCATCTCGCTCTGACTGGTATAATCGTATCTTTGCCATCGCCCGATTTTTTTCCATTTGCACTTCCTTTATGTTTTCCTCTCGCTTCCCTTGTTGCAACTTCTGTTAGGAGTTTCTTCTTTTCCTATCTTCCTTCCTGCTTTCCTTTTGTCGCTCCCTCTTCACCATCACCTTCAACCTCTTTGCCATCGTCGTCCTCTTAGTTGTTGTCGTCGGTCTCTTCCTCCTCTTCCGGCTGTTCAGCCTCCTTCCTTCTCTTCCTGATCCATCGCTTCGTCCTGATCGTGGTTCTTGTGTTTCCTCTCCTGACACTAGTTTCTTCCCCGCGTTGTCGACTTCATTCCCATCGTCCTTCCCAACATCCTCATTCCATTCATCCTCCTGCTCCTTGTCCTCATCATCGTCCTTCCTCTAAATCCTGGTTCTTCTAATGATTGTTCCTTTTGATTCTCTTCTTTGTAAATATTTTATTTTGTTTGTTTTCACCTGCTTTTGGTCTGATTCCCTTTTGATTTCTCCATAAAGCTCTCTCTTACTATTTCGCTTATTTTAGTCATTCTTCGTATTCCAAATACTATTTTTCTCTGTTTCTTCCCACCTCGATTTTCTTTTGAGCTTCTTCTCAAATGCATATTTTATATTTTCGTTCTCACATCTTCGACACTGGAATATGTTATTATTATTGTGATATTTTTTTTATTATTTTTCTGGAATACGATGTTTCGAATAGTTTCTTTCTGTTGTTTCTCCTAATATTCACATATTCATGCTGTCGACAACAATCATCTGTTGTTATTAATGTCGTTCATTATTTATGTTGTTTTTATTGATCAATTTTCCACGTTGATCAATTGCTGATCATTATTTATTGATCATCCTCCTGGGTTGTTTATCATCTACGATTGTCTCCTTCATTCATCTTCTCCCTCCTTCTTTTCCAACTATTGGATGTCCTTTTATTTGGTTAATATTGTTGTGTCTGTCTCATAGATATATATTCTTTCGGTTTTCGTTTTCTTTGCTGTTGTCTCAGTATTGTTTCCGTTGTATGTGTTCTTGATAATGTTGTTGTTGTAGTAGTTCTTGTTCTTGTTGTTGGTTGCTCCTTGTCGACACGCTTCTGTATATTCCATCCGCAGGACGCTCCAGCGCTATGCGACGGCATCTATCATATCGATTCGTTCGTCCTGGACGCGCCGAAGACCGCGATTTTCGTTGGACTCCACGATGATGAGGATGATGATTATGCGATAAATTACAGCATGGACAACGACTGCGACTGCGATTACGACCATGACCACGACCATGACCACGACTGCGACCACGACTGTGACCAGGAAAACAATTACGCCCACGACTACAATCTAGACTGCGACTGCAGCGACGATGACGATGATGAGGACGTCAACAACAATAACAACAACGAATGCAACGACAACGCCATCGTCAACATCGATGTCAACGGAATCATCAACGACATTGACGACAACGACAAGGAAGACGACAAGGGACGGCAAGGGCAGAACTTCGTGGGGCTCCGCATCGAGGACGAGAAAGACAACGAGAACTTGGAGTCGACCAGCGATGGATGTGATAATCGAGGACTCGCTGCCGATGGCGATAACAGAGCCGGCCCTCGCGACCACGCCCTCTTCGCCCGCTACCTCTACGACGTGGGCCGACGGGACAAAATGAATCGAGATCGACACCGCCGCCGTCACGGCCATGGCCAGGACTGTCCGTCGCTAGCCCTGGACGGCAGCGTGGCCTGCGAGGATGATGAATTTGCTGTCATTTGCCTGGGGCGGTTGGGGTCGTCGGGCTGCCCACTGGAGGATGACGGCACGAATCGAGGACGACGGCGGTGCGAGGATTTCACGCCGGACAGCGCTTCGTGCGGCGGAGGTTCGCACACCACCGCCGAATCGTCGTCGTCATCGTCGCCGTCATCGACGTCGAAATCGGATGTGTCGTCAGTGGAGACGACGGCGATGGGGAAGCAAAGGCAGCAGCAAGATAAGCAGCAACAACAAGAGAAACCTCAAGAGGAGCTTCCAAAGCACCAGAAGCTACATCCGAAGTACCATCAGCAACAACAGCATCATCCACAGCAACAACATAATCATCCTCGACAGCCGTCGGCCACAGCGATTTGCGGATCGTCCGCCCGAACTCCCCAAAGCGAACACGTGCCCCCCTGTGGGATGTCGATTTGACCCGTGGCCGATGTCATGGGGGACGCTTAAGTGGAGCGGGCAGCCTGAAATTCGAGGCAATCCAAACCTCTCCTAGAAGGACATCAACGGACATCGCCTCATAGGACGTCGGACATCACCCTAAAGGTCATCGGACATCACCTCGACGGATATCGCCTCACACAGACCCTCAAACCTGGCCTCATCTCCTCATCAGATGTTTTGAATAATCGGATGTGCATGAATTGTAAACCAAAAAAATATGAGAAAATAAAAAGCATTTGAGTATTGAAGAGTATTGAAAAAGACGAACTCAATATGAAGTTGTTATTGTAATCGTTTTTCAGTTACATTTCTTTCCCTCTCTACCTCTCCTATCTCTTTCTCTCCCTTCACCTCTTGATCCTTTGAAATTCTTTTCAATTTGCGACTCCCTCGCTCCTATTTATACCCTTGTCATTTGTATTTCATGTCATATGTTTTTTCCCTCTCATGATTTTCAAATTTATTGTTATTTTTATTTTTCCGGTTCCGATCTCCTTCGTCGACCCTTAGTCGTCCTCCAACCCACCGTTACATTCCTTTGACTTTTATTGCCTTTTGATGGTCTCGAGATTTCGATCATCGGATGCCAACCACTTCTCCCTGTTTTTTCTCTCCCACCCCGTTTTTCTTTCCCTCTCCCCCTTGCACTCTGCCGTTTGTCATCTTTACTTGGGATATTCCATCTTCTCCCCTCCTCCATCCACCCTTCCTCCTTATCACCCCATCAACATCTCCCCTCGTATCATTTGCTTACAACTTGTTGCTTCTCGAGTTGTTGTTGCCACACGTACCGTTATTTTTCTCGTAATCGTTGCGATTTTTGCTATTGTTGTTGTTAATATTAATTGCCGTCATTATTGTTATAAACATTATTATTATTATTATCGTTGTTATTATGATTGAAAGTGTTATTATCATTGATATAATTGAAATTGTTATTATTCTATTTGATATAATTGCAATTGTAATTATTGTTATTATTCTTATCGTTGTTATTATTATTGTTGCCATTATTTTTGCGCTTATTAATCATCTTTTTGCATTGTTGCTAATTCTGTTGCCCAGGAAATTGTTGGTATGCCAACAATATCATTTCGTCCATTGCTTTTCGGATTCTAATTGGCGAGACATTTTCAAAACCAACACACATTCACATACCTACATATACACCCACAAATCGCCCTCTGACGAAAGGGACTCGAGCCACTCCAACCTCCTTCAATCAATCCCCCCAAGAGTTCGAGGATAGTTTTCTCAAGAAGTCCGAAATCGAACTCAAGTCGAGTCAAGCAAAGTTTTCACTGTTTGGCTGTCATTTTCCAACAACAATTCCATTTTATTAAACATTCTCTCGTATGTGTGTGTTTTGTTTTTGTTGCATATTTCCAGGAGCACATCCGCCAATCGAAGGAGTCGAAGCTGAACGAGATGGGCCGCAACTCGAAGGCGCGTTCGAGGGACAACCTGTCCATAGCGATGTCACCGAGGTGAGTTCAAACGAACGAAATGAAAGACCCTGAATATCTCAACCATCACATGCATATTTCATCGAAGCTCCTTCGATCCACATTCGATCTCCTCGTCGTTGACGAGCGCATGTCCTGCAGTTGACATGGGTTTCACAATAACGATGAAGACGATAACTTCCGAGATGAAGGATTCTTCTCCGAAATTAATTCCAATGAGGAGTAGAAATCGAGGAGAGGAAGATGATAATGAGGATAAACTTCGCCTCATCTTAGCATCCTCCCCCTCTCATCATCCTCGTCCTCGCTCTAATCATCCCATCTTCCTCTTGACTGAAATTGGAATTTCACTTCAAGTCATCATTCGACCTCTCCATCTCATTCTCTTCCTCCTATTTCGCATCGATCTCTCTCGATTGCCCATCATAACTTCGTCGTTATTAATTTTCTCCATGTCTCTCTTTCACTCTCTCCCGCTATCTCTCTCCCTCTCTCTCTCTCTATCTCACGCAGACAAAAGCACTCGCAGACTTCGCTCCACATCCTGGACGACGTCTCCAATCGCTACTACCGTGAGGTCGTCCCCATCTCGGTCCAGGCCGGCGGCAAGGGGGAAATGAAGGAGAAGGAGCACAGCATCCTTCGGCACCACCACGACATGATCGTCCAGACGAGCCTGACCTGTGACGACTCCTCGACGACGACGACCACGGAGACGGCGGCGCCACCGACGATGGGCGGCAACGTATGCGACATGGGCTGCCAGACGAGGTGAGCTCTCTTTTCATTCGACTCGAAGATTGTTTTCCGGTTCTTCTGTTGAAGTTGTTCAGATCGACCCCACTTTGATAAGATTTTTCAAATAGTTTATAAATCCTTTTAGTTACATTTTTAAATAAATGGTTGATTTATGGGTTAATTTTTTAAATATAATAATAATTTTTTAATCAACATTTTTAAATATGCGTTAAGTTTAGCCTTTTTTAAATTGGTGTAACTTTTTTTAAATAATTTGTTTGTGCGTGAGTTTCTTAGTAGTAGATATATATAAGTTTTCAAGTTAAAATTTTTAATTGTCAATATACAAAAATAAATAAAAAAATAACTGTAGAATTAGAAAATATCTCACAAAATAATATGAGTCCTAAAATAAGTCTTAATACGAACTGCAATACTAATCCTCATTTAAATTTTTTTGATTATTAATTTATTTTGTATTCATTTTTATTTCCCTCTCCCTTTGTTTCTTCCAGGGAATCTCTGTTTGCGACGCCGTCGCTGATTCGCCAGAAGTCGGCGTCGTCGTCGCTGGGCGGTGGTGGTAGCGCTGGAGGAGGAGGCGGGGTTCCGCCCCCACCGCGCTTCTCCACCTTCGGCTACGACGCGCACCAGCCGCCACCACCGCCGCCGCCGGCCGTGGCGACGCTGATGCGACACAGCGTCCGGATCCCCGCCGGCTCCATCGAGTTGGAGGAGCGCCATGGCGGCCACGCCCCCGCGCACCCGCACGCCCATCACGCACACCAGGTGCCGGCGCGGCCGCAAGAAGTCTGCCACCATCACCATCAACATCAGCAACACCTGCAACAGCAACAACAGCAGCAGCAACAAAAATACATTCAACAACAATATATTCCGGCGTCGAGCGGGAGCCAAACTTTGCCCCACAGTGGCCAGCAACGAGCCCACCAACAGCACATACAACAACAACAGCAACAACCACAGCACATACAACAGCAACAACAATATTATCAACAACCCCCACAACACGGGCAACACCAGAAACAACATCAGTCAACGGCAACGATTCTACCGATGACCACGCTTCCAACGACGGCGACGTCGGCCACCGCGACTGCGGGATCTGGGGGCGTGGCTCCGACGCCGGGGGGCGGAGGGAAGGGGAAGCACCAGAAGGCGGACGAGTCGAAGGTGTTCATCGATATCAGGAACTCGGCGCCGGACGTGATCATCATGACGTCCCATTGACAATTAAGGAAACGTCGTTCCCATCGTCACCCCGCCGAAAGTACCAACAACAAAACAACAAGCAGCAAGCATTGGATAATAAGCAACAGCAACAATATAATAGGCAGCAACAACAACAAGAAGATAATAAGCAACAACAATAACAACAACGATAATCAACCCTTCCGACCCTTGGGAGAACCACCAGGACTCGGTCATTGTCGAGAACATTTGCGTGGCAATCGAAAAAAAACATTGCTGACACTGATGACCAGTCGGAAGGCAGCGACAGCAGTAGGAGAAGCAGCAACAATAACTACAAGGATAACAACAATTAGAGCAACAACAACAATATCGACAGCAACAACAAAAATACCGAGAGCAACATCTGCTCCAAAGCATGTTGCTGCCACCGCTAATCAGGGCGAGCGGCTGCGCTGCGTTGTCAGCAACATAACGCACTCGTTGTCACGTCTATGTGTGTGTTAGCAATTTTCCTAGCTAACACTCACACTATCACCATACACTAACACACCCCATATACATAACATACCCACAAATACGCACACGCAAACTCCCTTCACACTAACCTCTCACATCGACAGCAATTGAAGGCAATTGCAGCAGCTGCTGTCGCCGTGTCGTGGTGGACTTTTTGCATGCATTGCAGTTGCAGTTGTTGCTTGTCGGCGTAATGACCGAAGCAATCAACAACACTTCTGTTGCTGCTGTTAGTGGTGATGGCATCATCCTTGTCGTTATCGCCACCACAACGACAATATTCATGGTGATCGGCAAGTGTGGGTCGTAATGGTAGTAATAACAACAACAACAAAAATAACATCATGTTGCTGACACCTTCGAGAGCTGCCAATGAATTTCATGCAAATTTCCTTTGAATATTGCGCATGGTTTCATTGATGTCTTCATTACTGTTGTTGTTATTATCAATTTCCATGTTGTTGTTGTAATAAATTTCCATGTTGTTGTTTATTATCAATTTCCATATTGTCGTTGTTATGAATTTATATGTTGTTGTTATTATGAATTTCCATTACCAACAATCCGAACAACAACATCAGCAGGACACAACATAGGCCAGCATCTAGAGACCAATTACGTCGGAGCCTCCTCGAGGCTCGTCACATGGTTTTCCAAAAACCCTCAACTCGCGACCCTCGAGGACTTCGTTCGTACAATCTGTATAGAATTTATGTCTGTAAGTGTTAATTTCGTGTTTGGCACTCTCTGAGAGTCGTCTGTATATACATACATATAAATATATGACTAACTAATTGCATACATGTAAATAGGTGTATGAATATTTGGATATTATTTTGTTTTCTCATTCGATTTAGTTATTTTTTTACTTTGTGTGAGAAAGATCCATGCATATCCTCTCGAATATTGATTTATATCTTTCAAAGCGATTAAAGATAATTAAAATTTTTCTATTTCTTTGTTTAGCTTATAATTTTTAATTATAAGTTATCTTTGTTAAATAAATAATGAAATTCTCCAACATTTCCCAATTTTACTGCTGATTTCACGAAGTCATATTAAAATATTTAATTTTCTGTCGAAATTTTCGATGAATATTCTAGTCATGCATTTTTGGGATTTTTCAGTGTATTAAATTTTTCTTCGACGTGTTTTCGAATTAAAATATTAATAAAATTTCCACTGCCACGATATTCTCAACTTGAAATATAATACTTCTATTTTCTCAAATTTTCACTAAATTTACCTTTTCCTTTACATGCATAAACCTCACTTTGAACAAAGTGAAAATTCTGAAAACATTTTGTAGCCTCATTTCGGTTCCACGTCATTGATCGTCAACTCTTTGATGAAGTTACCTTTAATTAAAATTCTTCTGTAATTCTCCTATTTATAACTTCAGACACTTTGAAACCCTTATTTGATGCCCTTGGCATTTATTGATACCATGATGTTCTCATTATCTTGAGTTCGCTTTAATTATTGCTTCAGCTTCCAATACAAGTTTGCTGACGAGTGGCCTGTTGGGACGATGCTGTACATACAACTTTTCCCGATGCTAATCATTACAATAGGGTTTGTCATTTCTTCATGAAGTTTTAATTGAAATTTGTGTTTCGATCCATTCTGCAATTATGATAAATTTGGTTATTTTTTGACAACTTATTAAAAAAAAAATTTTAATTTATAACAATTTTGTAAATTATGATAAATCTGGTACATTACATTTTAAAATTGATTTTCATATTTTGTTTCCAAGGCATTTCATTGCTCTACATTTATTGTAGTTTTATTCGATGCAGGGATATATTTACTAACGTTCATATCGTTTATAAACTTTACTATGCCTTGCTGTAACACAATTTGAATTGTTGTAACTTTTCCATAAAACATAAACTAAGTAAACAATGTTATATTGAGTAGAGAATAGAAGAAAATTATACACTATACAGAAAGCCAAGCTTTGAACATAACTTAGGCTAAATTAGGCTAACTGCAGTTTCATATTAAATTTTGATATAGATCAGAAGAAAATTTCGATTGAGGAAAGCATTAAGAGATCTGGCGATCAGTTAATACTAAAAATCAGGTTGGTGACAGCTTCCTTTGATCAGAAATTATTTATATTGAATGAATAATTTGAAATACCGCCGAGAGCGATTAAAACGAATTTGTAATAAGAAATTTTTGTTTTTGTACAATTGTAAAATTTACGCAATACACAATTTTAGTAAATGTTTTAAGATTAGTGGAATCCAACTAGCATTAAGACGAACAACTTTGTAAAGATAGAGAGATAGGAAGGAAATCCTGACTGGGATTCAATAGTTATTTGTATTACGAAAAAGAAAGTCGAACTTTAAGAAAGGAATTCAATAAAACATACTGAAAACTCTTGAAATTGTGTTGTTTTATAAATCTTTTTACTCACTGTAATAATTCTGTTATTTATAATGTTATTAAAAAAGGAAATAATATTAAAAATAGTACCAATCATGACATTAAATGCGAAAACATATTAACATAGTAATAACAATAAAAATACAAACACAATAAAATCAGAAAGAAAATAAAATTATTAATGTAATTAGGTTAATTTAATAATAATTCGTTCTGATTGAGGGAGAAACGAAATGTATTTATTTTTGAGAGATTCGAAAAGAAGATGAAAAAGTATTTTAAATAAAAAAAAGTGTAATACAAATTAAAAATGGTTTCATTTAATGAGAAAATTAAATACGCGAGAATGATTTAAAGGTAAATTTAATATTCATACGTCGCCGACCAAAGAGAGATATGGGAATTGTGGTAGCACTGAAAATATCGAGTATTAAAATAAATAATTCTTCTTTATTTTAACGTTGGTGTCGATTGCTTCCGTTCAATTCAAAAATTATATTTTATATTCTAAAATAAATCACACAATACAGCTACAAGAAGAACAACACACATGACCAAATGGAAAAGCAGCGACCAAGGCAGCAACAGTTGCAATGATGCTGCCAGGGGCATCAACAAAAACTACCGCAATGTAAACGAACGTTGATGTTGTAATTGAATGTGGTCAATCAGCTGTGATGCCATGTTCAGAAGCAATAACAACAGCAACAACATCAACTACGGTAATTGTTTTTCACTCGAATTGTGGGAGCGAGCGAGGATTCTCTGCCTTCCCTTTCTGACCCTTTCGCTCAAACAACTGCGCACTAATCGCATTAAAATTGTCATTTGTCTGTGGTTTTCGATCGAACGGAAATCATCGTGTTCGATCTGTGGTCGTTGCCACCCTGATGTTCTACCGCCGCATTTGTATTGGCCTTGTTTGTTGTTGTTGTTTCTGTTGACGTTGGTTTTCCTAATTTAAAATTCGATTTGAGATATTGGGACGAGGTATTTAGAGGAAATCGTACATATCGAAACAAACGTCGAAAATAACTTACATAAATTGACAGAAATAAAAGAAGAATAAATTATAAATAAAATCCCGCCGGGTGGTTAGAGTGGTTGAAAGTGAAAATGTGCCTGAATATTCGTAGCCTACTTTTGGGCTGTCGCTAACGAAATGATCACAGTTTGCGACGCATTCCTAAATGTATGCAATGCGAAACATGCCGACCGCCAGCCAGAGCAACGAAAACTTCCGGCATTTCGCGAATGCGAATGAGGAGAACAAAGGACTCATGTTAACATAAACCCACATGTAGACACAAACATACATTCACATGCACATACCAACGTAATGATGCAACAAGAACCACTGTACGACAACAACTACAACAACAATAAGAACAACGATGTCACGTCATTTGCATTAATGTTGCAAATGAAGAAATTTCACGCTAAAGCGGCCAAAATGCGGAGCCAAAGAGTTCAATAAATATTTGACTAAAGCACACAACACGTAGTCAACAACAACAAAAAAAATTCTCGCATTGTTCTATAAACACTCACACACACACACACTCAGCCAATGTCAGCCACGAAATGCACTCCATGAACTTCCGCTTCCGCCTCTCTCTTCAGTTCTTTCCACCCTTTTCCGCAGGAGCCACCGCGACACACATTTTGACATTTCTGTTACATGTTGCAATTTGTTTGTTGTTGTCGTTTATGGTTGTTGTTTTTATTGTTGTTGCCATTATGTTCGTTGCAGCGTACTCATGTGCATGAATATGACTGTGTTGGTGTATGTTTCTGTGGCCATTTTCTAATATTCGCGCGGTAAAATATGTGTCACACTTTTTTCGCTCTCTCCATCCCTATATCCCTTTCCCTCTCCTTCTCTCGCCCTGTCACTCCATCCCTCTCTCTTCAATTGTCTTTATTTCTCTCTAACAATTTATTTCCTAGCATTTGCCCCCCGCTTCTCTGTACTCTGTTGGAATATAAATAAATCACAGAAGTTTTATTTTTAAATTGCAATAAATTTGCGTTTTATGTTTTGGCGCTCGCTTTTTGCTCCTCTTATTATTTTATTTATCGGTTATTTTTATTTTTTTTGAAGTGATTGTTGTTATAACTCTGTCGCCATTGCCATCGCTGGTTCCGCTTCCAGCGCCACTTCCGGTTTAGCCGCCATATGTTATTTACAACATTCACGCGCTCGCTCGCTCACTAGTTCGTCCCTCTCCGCGCCCTTCTGACCAACCATTTGTCTGTCCTTCTGTCCGACTGCACCTCCCTTCATACATTGGTCCATCTCTTCGCATGTCCGTCCATCCAACCATGGGCCAAATGTGACAACAAACAATGTTGCAGATATTGAATTTTAAATGCTTCCACCTCAACACATACACAATTCTGCAAACCCATCAGTGGCATGAGCGAGGAGAGGGATGGGGGAAAAGGAGTAATGAATATTTGCGTAGACCTCACATGGCTTGGCTTCATTATTCGTCACCAGGATCACAATGGATCGGAACGAAACGGGACGGAGAGAAATGAAAATCATGAAATTGCCTTTTAAAACGAATTCTATGAATATTCACGAGATTCGATTTCATTTGATTTCGATTCGATTTCATTTGGTTTACAGAAAAATTCCATTTCTGAAAAATTCTTTATGTCTTTCGAATAAAAGGATTCGTCAGCAAATTATGAGGATGATAAGCTGAACATGAATATTACGAAATTCAACAACTTTCGATTACAATATTTTTTTCATGAAATTAATAAACATTCGTATAAATAAGGAAAAGGTTTCACAATTTCATAAACAAGTTCATAAGTTCATTTTAAAAACATTATTTTAAACAAACATGTCAATGAAATATTTATTAACAATGATATTTTTATTGATTTATTTATTGACCACGAAAAATATTTGTTGATACCGAAATATTCATTGCATGTTCAAAAGTGCGTGCAATGTACCCTTCACAATTTGATTTATCCACCAGCTCCAGATGAACCCCAAATCAAATTAAATTCCATGGCAATAACCTGTATCAATCATCATCGCCCAATCCTTTAAATCGCTCGATAATTTTTAAACACCTCGTAAATTCCACCCACAGCTCGCAAATCATGTAAATTACAAGCATTGGGGAGAAAACCAAACATTAAATAACTTTCCAAATAATAGGGAGAGAGAGAAAAAATATATACAATAAAAAAAATTCTCATTTGCACATTTCGCTCATTTTATTTGCATTGATTTTAATTAAATTCACATATTTTAAAACACATTTCAGCACAATTAAATAAATCTCAGACTCTGTCTCCTTCTCTCTTTTTCTCCATCGCTCTTTCCTTCTCCCAACCTGTTTCATTCAAATTCGCTCACCATCAAACCACTCTTCGCTCGCTCATGCTGGTGACATCAATGCCGCCTCTTTATCACTCTTCTCCCTCTCTCTCTGTCTGTCACTCTCTTTCTTTGTCCAACCAAATGCAATACGAGCCTCCCTCGGCCTTCTGCACCTGTCAGCAGAGGTCGCTGCGCTGTGATTAACGCGCGAGAAACCAGCAGATTGAGTGCGAGGAGGACAGAGAGGGGACAAACGACACCGAATGAGAAAGAGAGGGCGACAAATACTTCCGAATTTTGATTTGTTTCTTTTCGACAAATGTTCTAATTTATGGAGCTCAGCATGTGGGCGGAGAGGTTCATTCAATTTATACACGATTTATTCGAATCGAAATCCAATTATAATTTAATGCATTATGTAAATTCATTGTTTTACTTTTTTAATCCAAATTCACATTTATTGACAGAAATATTTTAACAAGTATTTTTGTTTATTTTTTATACACAATAACATCTCTCTTTATTGAACGTTTTTTCGATTATTAAACGATTTTTCGATTTTTAAAAGATTTTTCGATTTTTAAATGATTTTTCAATTATTAAACGCTTTTTGAATTATTAAGATCTTTCGATTTTAAGCGAATTTTAAATTTTCTTAACTTTTTTTGCTTACGAAATCTCATCCCGAAGAACCTTGAATTAGAAACTATAATGTATTCCAATAAATCCCCAATTTTATACTCCTAGCTTTCCCTGAGAATCTAACGATCTCAGTGAATTCTCTATGTCCTTGAAATAACTATCATTCCATGAGGAGATTATCAGCTTCCCAGATAAAAAATCAACTAAATGGAAATCTATTAATATTCAAAAACAGAGTCCCATTTTAATTCCAGCTTAAGTCAAACTCCCAAACTATCGACTTGCACAGCAGCTGATCAGAGCAGCGATCTCGGATGCTTTATGGGCTGCACAATACCGATGTCTCAAGTGGCCGAACAGCTCACTGACCGTATTTCTGGCCAAACATCCATCCGTCCGAGAGTCTGTCCGTCCGTGGGTCTATCCGTTTGTCCGCATGTCACTCGTTGCAAAGAAAGCCATCAATTGCAATTCGCCGCCGATTGTCTCAGATGCTGGTATAAAAGCCACCGAGTGGCCCGGTGATGAGGCAGTGTTAGAAAACCATTAGCTCCCACGCCATAGCCCCATTGTCACCTGCAGCAGGAACCATGATGAATCACACAAGAAGAACCCCAGCATCATTGCAGCAATCGAACAAAATGACAACATCAACAAGGCTGCTCCTTTTGCTTCTCCTGCTTACGTTTCTGCCCGCCCTGGTCCATTCGCAGCACGAGGATCCACGGCCTGAGGACGACGATAGCAGCAGCGTCGAACGGTTCTCGGAGGAGAGCGCAGCCGATGATGAGGCTGAGATGAAGCGGCAACAGGAGTTGGAGTTGAAGAAGCTCCTGGGGAAGGAGCTGCAGCGGGCGCAGGAGTTGGAGCGGGGAAGGAAGAAACCGAGCACGCAGCTGGAGGAACCGCGTTACGACAGCGTGGAGCAGTCAGGAGAGGATGACAGACATTCGGGAGAGGACCAGAGACAATCGGGAGAGGATGAGTCGCAGTCGGGAGACCAAGAGACGATCTCAGAAGAGGCCGAAGCTCAATCGGGAGATGCTGAGTCTCAATCGGGTGAGGAGGAGACGAATTCAGGTGATGAGGAGTCAAACTCGGATGACCAGGAGACAAATTCGGATGACCAGGAGTCGAACTCAGGCGGAGAAGACCCAAAGGACTCGTTCCAGGATGGCGAAGACGAAGTCGGGGAGCCGTTCGTTTACAACGCGTACCGGGACAACTTCTATGACCTGGAACACGACGGATCCTACGTCTACGGGTGAGTGGCGGTTTAATCTTGTAGCATCAACATTTTAGTGTACTTCCTCCATTGTTTTCAATTTCGTCCTCCATCGTTCTCATTTTCATCCTCCCCACCCCGCAGTTACGCCGCACCCCACGGTGTCCGTCGGTACGAGCGCGGCTTCCACTCCCACAAACACAAGGGTCTCATCGTCGAGGGCTTCTACACTCAGCCACGTCACTTCGGTCATCGGCTGCTGTACGAGCTTCGTTGCTACCGGTCTGACATCCACGGCTTCAAGCCACTCAAAGGTGAGTGCGAATTACATTTACAGTCTTCTCGAATAGTTCCTTAATTTTTTCTAATTATTTCTTCATCTTTTTGATTTTCCTCTACTTCCTAAACTTTCATAATTCCTTAATCTTCTAATTTCTTATTTTTTTCTCTAACAATTCATTATTTTTGTCATTGACAAATCCTTAAATTTTTGTCTAAATATTTCATAATTTTTTCTCGAATAATTTCTTATAGTTTTCTCTCATTAATTCTCTATAAATATTCCTTAATTTTTTCTCTATCAATTCCTATATTGTGTGCTGTAAAAATTCATCAAATTTTCTCTAATAGTTCCTTATATTTTTGTTTATTATTTGGTTTATTTTTTCTCTAACAATTCCTTCATTTTATCATTAATAATTCCTTATTTTTCTTTAATAATTTTCTTCTTAATTCTCTCTCTTTCACTCCCCTCCAGTGGCATATCTGCACCGCCCACCGGTCGTGAGGCGTGGCGTGGAGCCTGATGTAGACTGCTTTCGATCACCACTGACCCCACCCTCGGGCGGTTCCTCGCTCCATCTCGCTTTCCTCATGAATTTTATGCTAATAAAGTTGTTCTGTTCCTAAAACATGAATTTGGAGTGATTTCTTCCTCTATTACTGTCGGAAAATATCTCGGGTTCTCAGTCTAACAGCATATTTTAATCTCTTTGGAAAACTCTAATCTGCCTCTGTCGCGCATTCTCCCTTCTCTCTCTGGCGCTCCACCGATCTCGATCCCATCACTAACTTGTTCCCGCTTCTCTCGTCGAGCCGCTAAAGTTATCGCCTGCAAATCTGGCATAAATTCTGCTCGTTAAGCTCGGTGAATTATCGTCGGCTGTGCGGGAGAAGAAGAAGAACAACAACGGTTTATTTATAGAAACAAGAATAAGAAGTAGAAGGAGAAGCAAAATAAGAAACCAAAAACAGCCGATCCAAGCTTTTTCAGTCACAAACACTGACTCATCATCATTATCATCGTCAGCTCGAGTCGATGGATCACGCATGCAAACGAGATCGCAACTGGTTTTAACTTCTTCCAAAATTGTCGGGAGTTTATTTATGTTAACAGTTGAACCTTACCGCCCTCCTCCTCTATCTCAGTCCACGATCGATCGGTTTGGACCATCAATTAAATCATGCTAACACGACGACATTTATCGGCAACACCGACCACATCGACGTCGACGTCGTCGATACCGTTGTTTATTTGACATTCAGCGGCGTTGGCAATGCGGTGGACGACGGTGGCGTTGCCAATGATATATGTGGGAAATCGCAGTGGTTGGCAGTGATTTTTTTCACCGATTTCGAGAATTCCCTCAGCAAAGACCGAGTGTTTTCAAGGACACAAAGACGTCTTTTGACGTGGGCGGCTCGATGTAGGTTACTATGTGAATGAAAGAAGAAGAGGAGGTTTGATTGACGAAACTAATTCATCTTGTCGAAGACTTCGATAAGTGGGCGAAAAATTGGAGATTTAACAATAAATATTCCTTGAATTGGGTCATCTTGTTGCGGATGGAGTTTCAAAGACCAGACGTGGATTCTAAATATCGACAATTGAGTCCTTGAATAAATATTGAAATTCCTACATCAAATATTTGTTCCCACATAACATGAATATATTTCTTACAATCTCCATCAAGTCAATTTTCAAATTACAAACAAATTACAGTCATTGAAAAGAGAGAAACAATAATATATTTATTTACAAAATAATTTAACAAATTTCTTTATTCACCATCAAATATTAAATGGACTAAGAAATACTTTGGACATTTTCAAATTTTTATATCTGTGTATTCCAACAATGTTTCTTGTTCAGAGCTATAATAAAGCAAAGCAAATTTTAATCTTTAGCATTTCAATATTCTCAATATTCTCGTTGAAATAATGGCAATGAGTTGAAGGGCCAAAAATATTATTCGAAATGAAATGGAATTTCTAATAGTTACAAGAACAAATCTCTGTCTCTATTTCTCACTTGGTCTCTGTGTCGAAAATCGAAATAAATGAAGTAAATTCCAAAATTTAAGTGAGCAAATTGTTGTAGACATTTTTGTTGTTTTGTGTTGTGTTTTTGTTGTTCCTAAAACAGTATCTTTATCGTTGGTATTGCAACGATCGCAAGAACAAGAGCAATATGTGTGAATCAGAAGAAAATGCAGACAACATGGCAGGATAACTCATTAAAGGACCAAGTGAATCCTTGATTGTACCGAAACCGAAGGAGAAGAACAGAATATAATTTCATTTCCGGGACACCTACGGTTATGACTTAGTTTCCATAAGAATCATTTCGTTCTCTCTCCCTCACACTCTGTCTCTCTAATGCGGTGACAGCAGAGATTTCGAACACAACGAGGACTCGAATCGAGGTGATTGTTCCTGATGATATTGTTGTTGTTAGTGTTTTTATGAAATTTCCCTTAATTGCAACTGTTGGTCATGGAGAACCTCTTCATATAAAACAGACGAACGATGAACCTCGTCCTTTGCTCCTTAATTGCTCCACATGGTGTTGGTGTGTGTGACTCTCGGATGAGTAACAAATTTATCTCTATTCAGCGATTCCAACAGGGGAAACCCAACTCCTTCTCTCTCTTTCTATCTCTCTTCCTATTTTCTTTGGAAATCAAGAACATCATTCGAATTGAATATGAGTTGAAGGTGTGACGGAGCCACGCCCCCTTCTCTAGGTGGGGATGTTGGTAAAGAGTTTTAATTGTGCTCCATTTATCAACCTGCAGCTAAACCCCGACAACCCAACCCTTCTCCCCATCCCCCTCTTCCGAATGACTGAGTATGCAACGGGTGAGCGTGCATTATGAAAAATGGAAATTCATTTCACTCTAGGATTTCGTTCATTCTCTCACTCTCTCTTACTCTTCCGAAGAATTCCACATGTGCCATTTCTAGTTTTTATTTAAAAATTTTTATTTTTAATTTGAATTTTTAATTTTCATTTCTTATTTTTTTTTTTCCATTTACTTCTCGCATTGCATTTCAGCAAAAGCTGTCATTTGTTAATTGAATTTTCCCCGGATTCACCTCTTTTTCCCCCATCTTCTCTTGCATTTCGTCCTTAACTCGATCTTTCTGATGTTGTAGTTTATTGTTGTTGTTACATCCCAATCTCTACCGATTCCTGATGCTGTTGCTCAGCAGCATCGCCTGTTGTTGTCACAGTTTCTGTTGTTGTTATTGGCGAATTTGACTCAACCATTGTTGTTTTTGGTCCTGCTGTTGTGGTTGTTGTAACTGCATCTACATTTACATCATTTGGCATTTGATTCCTTCGTGTGGTTGTTTCACTCTCGTTGCTCTCTGTTGTTGCCACAGTATCGACAGCAACAACAACAACTTCATGAATACTCTTTGAATTTTCATGCTTATTAACTTGGTCCGTTGTTTTTGGCACTGGTTTTCTCATTGTTGTTGTCGCCGTCGTCCTCTCGGGTCCCTCGTGCTCGGGCACGACGATGCTACGCGGCAACGGCGGCTGCTGCTTCGAAAATGCCACTGCACAGCATTTGGTCAGAAATTGAGTAAACAAGCAATAAGAAGAATGTGAAAGAGGGAAGGAAAATGAGAATGAAATACGAGATAAAATAAGAGAAAAAATACGAGACAAATTGTGAGAGAAATGAGAAATGAAATGAAAAAAAAAGCATTTAAATGAAATTCGGAAACACCATTCAAGAGAACAAAAACTCAAATAAAATTAGAGATTCAATAAAGTGTTTAAAAAGAAAAATAAATAAAAATGTATAAATACATGTATTGATAAAAATATAGTAAGAGAAATTTAAGAAAAAATATGAATTAAAAAATATTTAATGATAAATTTTTCATATTTGAAATGATAAGGGAAACTTAATTTAAAACTGCTTGTAGATAAGCATTTTTAGATAAAATATAAATTTTCATAAAACATCCAATTATTGAGAAAATGAACCATAGAATTCTATGACAAAAATAGGTACAACAAAAAAGTTCATAAAAATGTACATTTTATGTATGAGCAAAAAGTTATGAATATTAAATAAAATGAGCAAAATCAAATTTTAGGGACATTTATAAAAATTCATAAAAATAAAAACTCATGTAAAACAAAATTATAAAATAAAAATAATATCAATTTGAACAAATTTGAAAATTCAAAAAAATATTAAGTAATGAAAGAAAAATTATGAAAATAAATATGTAATAAATGAAAAAGTCATAAACAATAGAAATCGACTTTTAAAAACTCACGTGAGTCCTGTCGGAAGCCCATGTGGTCGGCTGTGTAGAAGGCGGTCAAGAAGCGTCCGTCGGGCATCGGGTACGAATAGAAGCCTTTACGAGCCAGAACCTTCCGCCCACCAACGGGAAGCCAATAGGCGCGTTCGTACCGAGTGTCGCCGTTGCTGAGAACGTACCTTTGGGTGAGGCAGAGGAGAATGAATTAACATGATGTGAGAAGAGTAAATTAACATGAGGTGAGGAGCGTGAATTAAAATGAGGAATATTTCTGTTCTCTCATGATACACGAAGTTCCCATTACTCACTTGTACTCGTAGGACCCATCGGATGATCTGATATCGCGCTGCTCGATGACATACGGGGTCTTCGGCTCGACCGGATGGTAGTAAGTTCGATCAGCCACCGAATCAACTGTTGGTCCCGCAGCAGACGTGGTCGATGCAACTGTTGCTGCTTCAGCCGATGCTGGGGCAATCGGTCGATGCCCAGACAGAAGATGCCGGAGTCACCGGAACCATCGTCGTGGTGCTTGGCTTCGGTCGTATGGTCCAGCGGGCTTCCGCCACTCCGAGAACGCCGACGCATATTAATGCGGCCAATATTAGAGCACGTTCCATTTTATGGCCACTCAGGGAGTTTTATTTTTCACTTCCGCAATTTCTCCGTCCACAGTTCGTTACTCTCGATCTATCTCTCGTTGGGTATCGTTTAAAATTCGCTCACTCTCGGTTGAGTTCTTTAACGATGATTCTGTTTTCGTTGTTCTTCACCCTCTTTCGTTCTTTCTCTCTCGCTGTCTCTCGTTCTTTTCTCTCGGTGGCTCTGCTCCAGATGCAACTCGAGGTTCTGCCGGACGTTCGGGATTTGATGGCTCTGCCGATGAAGCCAATGGCTTTTATATGCTTCCGAGTGGCGTCGCTTTTGACGGGATCCTTATTTTTGGCAGCTCCAGGTTATTGCTGTTTGTATTCATTCATGCCTGTGTTTTTTTTTCGAAATATAATTTGAATTAATTTTATTTACGCTTAGTGGTAACCGAGACCGACCATTAACAGCGAAAATGAGAACAACAAACAAGAACAACAACAGCTAAAGCAACGGTCATAAAGTTGGATTCACGGTTTTGGTCAATGACCACATCGTCCCAAGGGGCAGAGGGGATCATGGGGACCTGCGACAGGCGTCGATTTTTCAAACAAATAATCACATTATCCTTCTCGTCATTCACCAGAATCTTACCCTTTCACTCCGTGGCCCGGGAATTCCTTAATTCGTTTAATAGTTATTCTCTTTCCGACCGCATATTTGTCCGTCCCTCCTCTACCTGTTCTCCCCTGTCTGTCATTTTACCGACCGCAACTTATTTTTCACCTCTTAGTGACACATCCTAAGCAATTAACTCACATTTTTATTATTTGCCACATCACTCTGTCCGAAGTTCAATCCTTTGGGCCACTCACACTCGGTTCCACTCATACATCGGTCCACTCACACTAGTTGCTGTGGGCAAATACAGTTCGTAATAAAAACAGAAAAAAACTTCCCGAAAACTGCTCCGTCACCCGGCGTCGCAAATGGAACCCAGTCTCACTGTGAAATTAAGTCACGAACTCCAGCTTCAGCTTCTGACACCCTCATTGATGATGATGCATTCGAAAGTCATCCTTTGAAGATTTAAACTTTTCGCAGGTGATCAAAAGTTCTCTCCGGAAACCCTCCACATGGACCTGCTACGTAATGGACATCCTCTATACGGTTCCGACAGCCAGGGGGTGGAGTGGATTCCCATAATCAGAAGCTCGTTGAAGGTCCTGGAGTGCTTAATTGATGTAATATTTTAGGAGATTTCATGGAATATAAACGTTGTTTCTGTGTAATTCAGGTATTTTATTAAGTATTTAGAAAACATAAGTATATTGATGAATATTGCAAGAGAATCACCTTTAATAATTTAATTCCTTTAACTCTACATCAACAAAAGAAAATGTAATACCTTCTTTCAATGAAATATTATTCAATTTCATTAATGAACCCGAGGTTATATAAGTCAGGTTCCTGACACCTAGTGCGATTTAAGGTTGCCTGTGACGATGAAATATTATCGATAACATATGTAAATTCCTCCTCACTATCCCTTCCACAAGAGCATGCATTTAAGTTTCATTAAGCCATTAACTTGAGATCGTCATGCTATCGAAGATAAAATTGATTTTCAGCATAAACATTCTACTCTGGTATATGTATACAAAGATAATGGGTGATAATTCATCGATTTGTTCAACCTGCGTATCTTTCCCTCTCTCTCTCTGTATCTCTCTCTTGTTATCTCTATCTCGCATTTTTATGGAGGAAACTTGCTTTTATTTCCATGTTGCGATGTTGTGATGTTGTTCGCGGAAATCGAAACCAATCGAAACCATGTTCAAGTTCACGGATTGCATCAACGCAATGTTGGGACATAAAAGAAAATATAATAAAAATACTGAGCTCCAGTCTCTGTACCATGTTTTAGGTGTTTGCAAGACGACATTGAGAAGCGATTACAATAATTGTAACCTGCGATAAAAACACAGCACGACAAACGAGTCATGAAAACCCAACCTAACCGTGTTCATACCTAATAAGGGAATCATTTAATGTAGAAGCTTCTCAGCGAACGCACAAAAAACGACAAAAAAAAACTAAAAAAAAAAATGTTAAAAAGTGTGTTATAAAATGTGAGTATTTAAAGAACCGAACGAATGGAAAGAATCGAAGAACCGAGATAAAAGAACAGGTTCTAAAAGGGATGAGGAAGACAGGAGGCGAAGTGCAGAGGTAAAGATATGGAGAAGAAATCCTTTACCTCGCCTTTTTATGTCATCATTAAGAAGCCGCCGTAAGAACAAAAACAAGTTCAAGCAATACTTATGTTTAGACATCAACTGTTAATTAAGTTCACCTTCGAAGGTTTTCAGGTACCTTTGACTTATTGCCCTTAAGTAGTCCTCCTCGTCGTGGAAGGTGAAACACATCTCATATTCTGTATATCCATGCAATGAAATGATTTTTTAATGCCCTCTGCCATTTGCCACAGGGGCCAATTAAGAGAATCCTGCCACGAAGAACGCAGGTGGGACCACATGCGGACTCTACTAGTGAGATTGCAACACGCACTCTTATTATATATTTTCCCCATGCCTACTCTATTTCCTTCTCCCTCCTTATCTCTCCTTCTATCTTTCCCTCTCTTAATCCCCCTCCCTTTCTCTCATTTTCAAGCCTCCCTTCTATCTCTCGTTGGTCATTTGAATGTAACTTTAATTAATCTAGTCAATAAAACCCTTGCGAACGAACGCAATAAATTGTTGCATTACTACATAGAATAAGAAGAAGAGGTTGGCATTATGCAGCATCTGAGGCTAAGAGATGACCACAGTGTTTGCACCGTGGTTCGGTTACCAAGAGGGTAGTGATGAGGATGAATCAGGAGGTGAATGGGATGAAGTTTTGTGGCTGAGAATTGGTGGTCGAAAGTCGGTTGGAGTTTGAGAGTCGAGGGTCCTCTAAAGAGAGGTCTGCAGGGGGTGGAAGGACAACAGCGGGGGAGTCAAAGGGCTCCGGTTCCGAGTCGGCAATCGAATGGACGGGTGGGATAATCGAGAGTCGGTCGTTGGGTAAACATCTCGCTCTCCAGTCGGACGGGAACCCTTCAACCACACAAAGGAACCGAGATCCATACAAACACACGAAAGAGCATATTTACGTATGTGGAAAGTTTGGCCAAGAGGATGGACAGTGGTTTGTCGAAGAGAGATGAAGAGGGGTAAAGGAAATACGGAAATGAGAAGAAGGACAACGATGGGAGGCGGAAGAGGCAACAGGATAAGGTCAGAACAAATGCATTCGAAGCAATTATTTAAATTTGTCCAAAATGCCGCATGATTAATCATGTTCTGGTTTGGATTATAATTCCACACATGCACGCACATAGCTACATAAACACACACACATTCACACAGTCGTCCGGATCACATGCTTGAGCATACAAAGACACATACTTCTCTACATGGACATATGTGGGTGGGCAAGGAATGATAGGAAGAAACGGCCGGACACACAAAATGCCAGCAGCGGTAAAGAGATAAGCTCTCTAATACAACAACAACTAAAACAACAACAATAACATCAAGTGATCAAATAGGAATTAGATAAATTACATCGACAAAAACAGAAAGAACATCATGAGCTAAAAACAACAAAATCAGCAGCAACAAAAATAAAACCAACAACAATAAGCAATGATGTTATCCTTCAGATATTCGCTTGTAGGCGTTTTTACTTATACTTTCTCTTTTTTGCTCATGCGGATTTTGTGTTTTGTGTTTTCATTACGATTGTTTACCATATGGAGTAGAGAGGAAATTCGAGACCCAGTTGGCATATGAAACCCAGCATAAGAAGCAGAAGAAGGAGAAGCTTTTAGAGAGATGATCCAGTTTATGTTGTTACAGTTTTCGTTCATGTCGTTGTTGTTCTTGTTGATATTGTTTTTCCTTTTTGCTGAAATCGAAATAGAAGATTCTCTCAAAGCTGACTCAGTTGATTCAGATGGAAATGTCCTCAATACACTCGGAATACGCAGGTGGCAATAACAACACTTGAGGCTTTCGGAAGCTCTTTAAGGAAATCAGCTTTAGAGGATGGTACAGGAGATTTTGATGTCTTCTATTGGGTCGTACGGGAACGATTTTTTATGTATGTAGATTATTTGATCACATGTCTTTGGAGGATTTGTACAAATAGTCTAATATTACTTTTTTGATACAATTTCTAGAAATCCTTTTTTGATAAAATTCGATCAAAATTTACAACTAGTTCCCGAAAATCATGAAGATAGGTATGAACTATTTTAAGATCTCACATTTCTCGTATTTAACGACTTTTATTTTTCTGCTCATGGGCAAAATATGATTCTCACATTAGATTCTCAATACTGACGTTTACAGGTAGCTTCCAAATACAATAAATTCTCTCAATATCCCTAATCAATATCCCTGACTGACCACTTCATCCTCCTCATACTCATCGTCCAGAAATCCTCTAGAGACGGCTGCGGCGTGTGATGGAAGGCGTCACGGGGGAGCGAGTCGTGTAGTCCTGTGGCTCCTGTGGCAACGCCGGAACCTCAATCGATCGCGGTAGATTCGGGTACACCTGAGGAGTTATGGCTATGGGAAGAGAAATGAAAGAGAGGGAGAGAGAGAGATAGAGAAAGGAAATTACAAATTGAACAGAGAATTTGTTTTCTGGCTTCGACTCACATTGATTCTGGCGGTAGCCGTGCTCGTCGGCATTGTAGAAGACCGTGATGTAGCGACCGTCAGGCATGCGGTACGAGTAATAGCCGACGACGACCAAGGACTTCCGCTTGTCGACGAGGACGAAGTAGCCGCGTTCATAGCGCGCCGTCCCATCGGCGAGCTCATAACGGAACTCATAGCTGCCGTCGGGATAGCGATGTGTGTAGCGATCCAGGGTGCGACCTTCGCTCGTGGGGTGTCTGGGATCCTTCAACGGGGAGGAAGGCGAAGACATTGAGGAGTCGAATGTTGTTGTGTGGGTTGCTGTGGGTGTTGGAGTTGGATTTGTTGTTATTGGCATTGCTGTTGCTATTGCTGAAACTATTGCTGTAGCTGTTGCTGTAGCTGTTGCTATTGCTGTAACTGTTGCTGTTCGCGTAGAATCCCCCAGGACGCTGGGTGATTCCGCCGAAGGGCAGCTGCGCGCTGATGGCGGCCTCCGAACGGGACGAGCCTCCTGCAAGAAGGACGAGGAACGCGAATGCGAACACGTACGCGATTTGCATGATTCGAGTTGTTGTTGTCGCCTTTAGTGCTGGTGAATGTTGTAAAATATCCAAATAACTTAAATCCAGCTGCGGTGTGATCGTGGTAGGTGTGACCAGGGCTTTGTTGCCGCAACTGTTTGATCTGGAATTCTCTCATTGTTTGGCTTTTTATATGAATTGCCGTATGGAGGGACGCCAGGAGAATCACAGAGAATTCGAGCCAGATACAGATAACCAGAGAGGGACAGACAACGAGAGAGACAGAGACTACGAGCCTGAGACAGACACAACGAGTGAGAGAGGGAGAGACGCCGAGAGAGAGATGAAGATCAAGAGAGATAGCAAAAAGAGCGACAACGAGTAACGAGAGCGAAACACAATGCGAGATCCACCAAAATAATTGTGATGATGAACGTACGAGGCTCAGGTCGTAAAGATTCACTACGCTCCATCATCAGAAGTAGCGCAAAATCTCGTTATCGTCGTCATCATCAACGACAGTAACAACGAGATCTCTCTGCAACAACAACAATAGCAAGATCTACAGCAACTGCAAAAAGAACTTCGAGATCCAAAACTACTTCTTCGATGTCGCTTACGATTTTCATTATCATGATCCTCGTTTATGTAATCATGATCCTTGTTCGTATTGTTTTTACTCCACCCGGATCATTATCTTCGATATTTTTGTGATCATTAAAATTGAGAGGCCTACCATTGTTGCCATCATCATCCGTATTGTCGTCATCGTCTGCTGTATTATCGTCATCATCGTTCTCATCGTGATAATCATTATCATTCTCAGAATCTTTCTCATTATTGTCTTTTTCATCATCGTTCTCACTAATGTACCTGTTGGTGGTATTCCTTGGTATATCCTTATTTTTGTCATTGTTTGCACATCATCATCTCCATCGATCTCTGCATCATCAGAAAGTGTATCAATAAAATTAATAACAATTAATTTTTTATTGTCATCAACCAGTTCCCAATCATCGTTATCCCATTCTTCATTGTCATTATTCAGTTCCTCATCAACCTTATTTAGTTCCCCATAATGGTTTTTTCCTTATGATCATTATTCAGTTCCTCTTCATCACTTCCAGTTCCCCTTTATCATTATTCAATCCCCCTTCATCATTATTCAGTCTCTCTTATTGTCATTATCGTGTTCCACCTCCCCAGTATCGTCCGGCTCCGTCTCCGTCTCCGAATTCGCAAATAATTCGCAGCACGCACCTGGGCTGCCAACGTTGACCTTTCCGGGCGTGGCTCCGACGAAGGAGGGCGTTGCGAGGGGAGGAGGGAAGCGAAGAGGTGTGGCCCGACATCTTTATTATTTATAGATCTTATGTATCGCGAAAGATAAATGTAAATTCTTTGGTCAGCTTCCTTGACAATCGCAACAAATTATCGCATGCGTTTTTTTTTTGTTTTTCGTACGAAAGAATGAACAAAGTGCCGAAGGTTTCTTGAACTTTCGTGGCATGAGAGGGAGGAGCATCTACAGTATATATCTGGTCTGGATAACACATTCTTCTAACGATTTTTAATATCTCGTGGGAATGACCTTTGCATGTTCGTGACAGTTAGAACAGAAGGTGTGATCGTAGGTGTCTATCAATGCGATCTTGAAGAAGAAAGATGATTTTTTCCAAATTTGCAAAAATATTTCAGTCAGCATATGCAGATCATCATCCTCTAAGAGAAGGCGTGATAATAAAAAAAATATAGTTCATAGATCCCATAACACGAGCAAGCGGTATTCTTCTAAAAATCTCAAAGAGATCTCGTTAGTCACACACGGCCCAACCTCAGGCACAGGTAAAAGAACAAACTCCGATCACTCCGAGAACCGCTGATTTTCGATTGTCGTTCGCACAAAATGTCTGTCACACGTCGACTGAGGTATAATGGAAAAAAAAGGTTGGGAAGTTGGGTCCCAGGCAACAGCCAATTTAATTGCAACATTATTTTTTATGGCTAATTATGTGATCGTCGCGGACATGGCGATAACTCTCATGTGTAGATCGGTCGAAGACCAAAAACAACAACAGCAACAAATATCGATGGTACGTATGATACGCACGTAGAATTTCTGGCCCAGAAATGAGCGAAACGGAGAAGGCAAACAAAAAATAATAATATTCCCAAAAACCTCACTTTTCTCACTTCTTCAGGTCTCATTCACCGCCCTCCTGCTGTTTCTGCTCGTTATCAGTGCGGAATCAGAGCAATTTGTTGCGATGATGAATGAATATTAATACCGTCGAAAGACTGTCTTTTTGATGTTTCTTGTCGTTTCACAAAAATTAATTTTAAATTGCAAAAAAACACACCCAGTATGAAAACAACATCAAATTAGAAACTTATTGGGTTTGCAAAGCAAATCTCACAGTTATTGCTATTTTATTCCAAACATTTTTTACAGAATTAAAAAAATATATATTTTTGTAACATTAATATTTTTTGTTAATTTATCTTTTTTTTGTTTTGTTTTTTTATTATTTCCATTCGTCATTTAAAATATAATTTTAAGAAAAATATTAACATATAATTTAAAAAGTCATCAACATCTTATATTAAACTAAATCGCATATCGTATTAAAAAGTGCATATTGTTTGAATATTTATGATATGTCTCCGAATATTATTAAAAAATTAATAAAAAAATATTATTAAAAATATATTAAAATATAAATTATAAGTATAAGGGATATATTAAATCATATTTTATAGTAAAAAATTCATATTGTTTTAATATTTATGATCTTCACTGTACACTTGTCTTCGAATCTGTGCTTCATTATCGTTTTTGTTTTAATTAAAAATGCATTATTCAAAAATAATGACATATCGCAATTGGTATGGCGAGTTATAAAGAATTTAATTGACAACATGTTTCAGTGGCGAATTATAGTATACGGTGGTTAAACGTAAGATTAAAATATCAGATTAAGATGTGAAACAATAATAGAGGTCTATGAACTTACCTTGAATTTAACAAATACGATATTTTATGCGAAAATTTGTTGTTTTGAACAAATAATTTAAGTTATGTTTTAACATGTTTTAGAAATTACTCATAATGACATTAAATTATATATAATAAAAAATATTATAATTTGTTTGTAAAGTTTTGCGTCAAGAGAAGAACAGAAGAGATTTCTAACTTCAATATTGAAACAAGAAGACCTCCGACGTGCACTTTTGGTAATGGCTTTCCAAAGGACCTGATTTCTTGTAACTCGACCAGCTCTTTCGAACAATCTCGGAATACTTGACCTCTGCTATTACGAAAGTAACTTCGACCCCAATGTACAAAGACCAATTAATTAATTGCCCCCGAGAAGAGGAAAGTTTCCACTTCACATGCGATCGACCAGGGAAACTATAAACTTTTGATAAATGTGTTTCGGTGCACTTAAACGTAATAAACACCGACATGAATTGTTCTACAACAAAGCGATACCCGTTTCCCTCTCGGTGCAATCCCCGATCCACGCCCATGACTAGGAAAACAATAACGAGTTTTCGGAAATCTCATGCAGTTTCCAAAGTTCTCGAATCCAACCGATCGCCCCGAGTCCCACATGGCCACATCCACTCGAGGCTGTTTGGTAGTCCTCTATTCCATGGTCCTCACATTGCTCATTCATACATGGTGGGGTTTATTTTCGCCTGAGAGCCAAGAATTTTGAAGTTAATATCGACGTTTAAGTTATTGTCGAAGCATCCGTTTGCCCCTCTCTCTCATTCGTTCACTTTCTCATATCGCTCTCTCACTCTTTCACCTACTCATGTTGCTCCCTCTTTCACTCACTCATGTCGCATACTTTCTCTCTCTCTATCAGTCGGCCTGAATGCGAAACACTACGGCCTTCACGTTGTTGTTGCTAACGCATAGGCCTTTGCTTGGGAGTAGTGTCGAGTGGGGGGCGTGGCTGATTGGTTCCCCGCCCATTATTATTGGCCCCTGCATGCATTCAATAATGGTTTCGGAAATATTTTATATTTACTGCGGTTATTTATTGTAATTGCTTCCCAAGTGCATCCATGGCCGGAAGCGAAACCTCAGCATCGAACCCAACCTCATCCTGCTTCTCCCCCTCTTTTCTTGCTCATTTTGCGTAGAACCCCGAGAGGGGGAGGGGGAAATTTATGTGTTGCGTAACGGTTAAAGTCATAAGAATGCACTAAATATTCAAACACACAGCGAGCGAGAAAAAAAACCACAAAAATAATAGGAAAATAAATAACAAAATAATCCCCACAACATGATGGACGAGTAGGAAATTTCGATGGTAGAATTACGATTTCTTCCTTCTGCCAAGAGGAAACGTTCCTCATGTAAATCGATGGGTTGCCAGCAGGTCCCACGGCATTCATTACCAAATCGGTAATGCTCTCCTGTTTGATTACCGCACTTCCCATTGATTGCTCCACTGATGAGTCGACTGGAGTTGCTATTTTAGTCTTCTCCGAAACGAAACTCTTTTACGACTCTTCTTTAATGGTTCCTTTTATATAGTTCAACTTCGTTACACCATCCTCAAAGTATGAATCTTTACGATTTTATAATTTCTTCAATCCATATTTAATCACATATGCAAATAATTATCTTTTTATGTAATTCTTCATTGTTCTGCGGTAATTAAACTGTCTTCGGAATTTATTCAATAATCAGAAATTTTATTAGCTTGTACAACAACCTCGTAAAAGATGTGAGGTAATCATTGTTCGATTATTTCAACTTCGATTTAAAAGATTTTATTCCTTTTTTTACTTCGATTTGACTTTCGATAACTTGCAATCGGAGAAAATTCAGTCGAGGGGTGGTGAAGACGACTTCTCTGTCTCATCGGTGAATCCAACTCAAATTTCTTACTATGTTATAGAACTTTTTTCACTATATTTCTATTCACTTCTTGTGTTCTTAAATTGTGTCCTAGTTGGATATCGTTCGTGAAATCTTCAGTAATCGTACTCTTAAAGAACATCCAATCTCGGTGTCTGAAGAGATGTTTTATATGAAAACAAATTAAAGTTTTCCCATGGTCGGCCTTAAAAACCCGAATGAATTTTTATTCCCGCATTAAACACAGCTCGAAACTTTCTACTTTGCAGCTAAACGCATATCGCTTTTTCTCCTCCTTCATTCTTTTTAGTTAACCTCCCTCCTTATTCTTATTCTTCTTCGTATCCTTCTACCCTTCCTCCTTCATAATACTTTCATCACCGCCTTCCTAAGCAACAATCCATCTATTGGTCGCCTTCTAGTCTTGCCACCCACTACTTGTAACGTATTTGGCTCGGATCCCTCGACCATGAACATGTGGAACCCAAGGATGAGGGCCAAGGCGAAGTGAACGTGACGGTGCGTTGGATGCTGGGGAAAGTCGCGCGTCTCTCTGCGGGTCGCCAGAATAATTTATGCAGATGCTGACGAATTTCATGCAATGACCAACACGATTTACAAACTTTTCGAAACCACTCCACAACGTCTCACAACAGCATGCTTCCCCTCATCCTCTTCCGCTTCCTCCTCTTTCTACTACTCCTCTTCCTCCTCCTCCTCTTTCTCAGCCTCCTTATCTTTCTCCTCTTGTTCTTTCTCCATCTCCTCTTTCACTTGCTCCTTCTCTCTGCCTCATGGTCATGGCAAAAAGTGGGGAATTTGGGGCGTTTGCACTGGCAACTTGTCGAATTGGCAACACTTGCGCAAGTGTTTACAATGCAAATATCAAGATACGCACGACTGGACTCTCATGATGATGAAATGCTGGAGCGGGAGCAAGCGAGAAAGACACAGGTTCATGGTGTTCCTATTTACGGATATTAAAAGTACATTTTAATTTCGTAAGATTTTTTCCGCCCCAAATTCAGCATTCAACAGAAGAACAAACACAAAAACCCTAAGGACGAAGGACAAAGTTTTCGCATTTTTCGGTAACCACACGACACACTCTCTGCTCTCTTTTGGATGAAGACGACGTGGTGGGTGAAGGTGGGGTGAGACTGGGAATGTGGAGCCGCGCGCTAACATGGAATAAAAGTTTGTGTAATAAGCGAACGAGCTTCTGGTGCAACGTCGAGGGATCCCCGCATGTGTGGGCGAGGGAAGTGGGCAACGAGGAGGGTAGGTAATGCAAGGTCAGATGGGGCCACTTGGAGATAACAAGAAGCACACGATGAAGAGGATGATGGAGAAAAGAAAAGAAGGAGGATGTCGAAGACGAAGGTTAGGAGTACGATGCAGAAGTGAAGGGAGACGACGCAAAGTGAAGGTGGAAGACGAAGAGATGAAGAAGGACGAAGCGAGGAAGAGAATCCGGAAGAATAAGAAGAGTTTGCGCAAAGTGCACTTCTGAGGCACTCTCGCAGATTAAGCCATAAAAGTGCGATGATTGAATTTAAATTGTGCTAACGAGGGATGCACCATGCGAGCAACAGAGAAGGAGAAAATGAGAGAGACATAGTGGAAGAGAGACCGAGAGAGAGAGAAAGAGTGAGAGAAAGCGTGGCAACAAGTCATGTGGAGAATCGAGGGGAGTGGAAGCTGAGTAAACGATGGATGGTGAGGGAAAAGACTTTGGATAAAAGTCGAGCAAAGTGTAGCAAATGTTGGCGGGAATCGTTTCAAAGGCACCGAACTAGAATGAAGAAGTACGAGAATCTCGCCTATACAAGATTCTACTGACACAAGGCTAGAGAATACTACAGGGAATACATGTGGAAGAAGTTCATTCATACGAGGATGCGTAAAAGAAGGGGAGGCGAAGGAGAAGTAGCAGGTATCGATGAAGTGGAGAAAACTTGGAACTGTCAACGGGAGAGGAGAGGGAAAAAAATTAGTTAAGTTAGGGAAGTTAGAGAAAACAAGAGATCGAAAGAGAAAGAAAGAACGTAAGGAAATGAGAGTGAATGAAAGAATGGGAACGATAGAATGAGAACGAGAGTGAATGAAAGAATGAATGAGGAAACAAGCAACGAGAAACTACAAGGAAAAGTAAACAAAGGAAAGTTGACACAGAGAAGCAGCGCCATCTGCAACGATAGAGCGAGAGAGAGAGTGTGTCCAAACGATGAGAGGCATCGAGTGACCGAAAGGAAAGAACGAGAGAGTAATACGGATGAGTATAGCGCGCGTGCGATAGAATATGAAGTTCATGATGAGGTGCTGATAGTTCCGCGCACGTGTGTGTGCTTTTATATTAGTGTGTTTGTGAGAGTGTCAGTGTGTGCTCAGAAAAGCGTCTTTAACGACAAAACTTTAAAGCTTCGACGATGATGTGATAAGAACTATGAACTAACTGCTCGATATAATCACAGATATTGAGTCAGAGAAGGAGCCAGAGATATGGGAGGGAGAAAGAGAGATAGGAAGAAAGAAAGAGAAATGTGGATTAAACGATGTGATTAAATGAACTTAACCTTTTAATGATGATTAAGAAAATATTAAGAGAGAAAGTGTTTTCGAGTTCAGAAGAGAAAGAAAAGAAAAAGAAAAAAAAAACTCAAATAAATGATAGAAAAAAATTCTGGAAAAAGTAGAACTAAATTAAGTTAAATAATATTAAAATGAAAAATAAATAAAATACCAAAAATAAAATAGAAAAATAAAGTAAAAACGAAAAGAAAAGTAAAAAATGGCTTAAGAAGGAAAATCAATTATTTAAAATAAAATAAATAAATGGATACAATAAAAACCAATCACTTCATGTTGTAAGTCTTTTTCCCAGAAAAAGAATGATACAAATTCCAACAAAATTAAATAACGACAAAGAAACGCCATTCAAATAGATGAAAAAATAAAAATACTAACAAATAAAAACAAAACATAATAGAAAATAAAACAAAAATATGAAAGCAAATAAAGAAATAAATATCAATCACGTCTGAGAGTGAATTTTCATCGACCTAATAATTCCGACAGCAAAAACAAACAATTGGAGGGAAGACCAATCGAAGATACCGCAGGACATGGTCAACTTTTGCACTTAAAGAAACTCTAGGAATCGCTGTCCTTTGCCATTGACGAGCATTAAGGGGAAGAAAAGAGACAGAGAGAAAGATGAAGAGAAAGGCAAAGAGAGAGAGAGAGAGAAGAGGGAGAGAGAGAAGGAGAAAAGATGAAGAAACTTAACCATAAACAAATTCATAACTTATTAAATGGCCATCGCTGTTCTGTAAGGAAATAGAAAAACTTTGGATTCCCAGAGACACGAGAATCCCTCTCCTTCCCCCTCATTCCCTCTCTTTTCAGCCCCGACCATTGCTTTGTCTATTGCTCCATCATCCGTAGGCCAAGGCGACCAAGTGTCAACGTTTGTCAGTGCGAATGTCATCAACGGAAACGGAAACACGAGCAGAAGAAGGACGAAAGAAGGAGCAACAGGAAAAATTGTAATTAGGGCCGGGGAGAATGGAAAAGGCGACGACGGATTTCAGAGAAAGGAAGCAAGGCGGAGGAGATCAAGAGGGAGACTGGAGACTTCGAAGGGAGAGACCAGGTCTGGCCGTCTGAACTCTGATGAGCTGTTGACGAAGTCAGATCAAGACGAGTCAAAAACGGCGTCGAGGGAGACGCCAGACGTCGTCGTTGCTGACGGCGACTTGGACAAAGCAAGGAGGAGATGAAGGTGGGTCGAGGATGTGAGAAGGAGAAGTAGCCAAAGGAAATGGCTAAAGAGGAAGTTTTCTGGCGACTTGCTTTTGACACTTTATGTTCTCTGTCATTTGCATGTTGACTTTCGTGTGACTTTTGCTCGCCTGGAGAATCCTCCTTTCTCCGTCTCTCTGCGTTTTCCATCTCTCTCTCCTTTTGGCCCTTGAGAAGCCAAATTTCGTCCCAACTTGTAATGGATTTAATTCCTCTCTTCTATTACACGCTACAGCCCACAGCTGGAGAGTCGAAATTCCGAATAAATCACTTGCATATGCATTGAAATGTAACGAATGAAGTCGACGACATATCCGAAGTCAATTTAGCCAAATCCATGTGTAAGGTTTCAGACAGGTTTTTGTGTAATTTTTGTTTTATTTTCTACTCCTTTGTCAGGGAGCAAATGAAATTCCTTGGCGGGGACCTTCATCAATTTTGAGTTTTGATTTTTCTCTTGTTTTTCGTCTTTTGTTGCTCTTGTATACTCTTTTGAATTGAAATCGGTCAGATCAAGACCGTGTGCAGACGATCGTAAAGTGACCTCTTTGTCAACTATTTTTATTAACATTTTAATTAACTTCTGTTGTCGAGGACTCGTAAAAACCGTTGACCTTTTCCACCATCGCCTCCAACCCCAAACCGACGGATGGATTCTACTTATCATACGGTATGGTTGTTGTTGTCATCGACCTTGGGGAATATCGTGTGGGGACATGGCATAAAAAAATCACCCACTCTCTATCTCTCTCCCTTTTACCATTTTCTTACTCTTTTCTCATCCTTATCTCTCCTTTTTCTCTCTTTTTCTATGATTTCTCCTTTATTTCCCTCTCTCCTCAAAGCTCTAACTACGAATTTAAAGAAGCTTAAAGCAAAAATTACCCAAGTGAGTTAAATTTTAATAATGACCTTTCGCTATCTCCCTCTTTCTTTCTCTCTCTCTATCTCTCTCTCTCTCTCTCTCTGGATTTTACCCTTGACTTCTGTATAGTAGCTCACAATGGTTGTTTTAATTTTTGTTTTATTTTTATATTTTTTTCATTCTTGTGTTCTACTCGTATCTGCCACATCAACACCGAAGGCCTCTGAGCCGTTTTCTCTTATCGCACACGTTGCGGTCGTCCTAAGCTTGTTGGGCATCCGAAACGCTCGGGTGGTGGACGGTGAAACCCATCACAGAGCCTGGCCACACCTCCGTGCCTGCCCATCCGCCTCTGGGCATCACCGTCCACGTGTCTGGTGGCCTGGCTGGAAGCGAATCAACAGACACCACGAGATGCCTCAGGGAGCGAGGAAAATAGAATGGAACACCAAGGAAGAGAGCGAAGAAGATAGAGAGGGATACTAAGGGTGATAGAGGAGAATCCTAATCTAGAGAGAGAGAAGGAAGGTAGAATTAAATTCCTGAGGTTCTCAGAGGTTTTCGGGCGGCTTCAGCAGTTTCATGAGGATTTTCAGCCTAAAAAACGGAAAGAGTTTTTGTCGTCAACTTAGGCGAGGACAGAAACTCACTCAAACACACAAACACCGACACAAACACTCACACAAACAGTATAACACGATCCCACTTCGGCCACAACGAGGAGAGAAATTTGGAGGGAAAGAGAAATTGCGAGAAAAAGAGAAATTGTGAGAAAAAAAGAAACAAAGCGAAACGAATGGGTCGAAAACAATGCAAACAACACCAACAACCAACACTGAGATAAACAGAGTCCGATCCTAGAAGGATTTCACGTTTCGGGGGATCTTCTTGTGTTTATACAAGGCAGGACATGAGTTTGATGCGCTCGAAGGCATTCCTCTAGTTCTCGTACCCGAGTTCATGGAAACAGTTTTTCTATTTCTATTATTTTTATGAGAAAACAAAAAAGTGGAAAACTAGTTGAGCCAGAAAGGTCAACCATTTTTTACCTGAAGTCGTCAGAAGTGGAGGCATGGTCGGAGCTCGAGCAGAACGAAAAGTTTTTAAGTAATTGAGTTGAAAAATAGACAGGTGAGATAAGGGTTATTGAGAAACAAACTTTTTTCGAATTTAGATAATCATTTATTTGTTGATCCTCCTGAAATATTCCTTTCAACTGGTCGTCAAATGGTCTTCAAGTTTGAGAAAGTCACATTCTTCTTCCCTACTCCAATTGCCAAGTCTTATTCTCTCCTTGTAACCCCACCCCCACCACGTTCTCTCCACCCTCTCCACGTGGCAAGGGGTTCAACTAGAGGTCGATAAACCTTCGAATTACCATCGACTTCAACGCAGACACATACGTCGACGGCTCCAAGCAACAAGTCAAGTCAACGATCTTCTAATTTCCCCTCTAGCAACAATAACATAAAAGCAATACCGTTATAATAAAGTCTAAGGATGCTGTCGACTTAAATCGAATTGTTGTCAATTTCCATGACATTCGATTGATAGATAGATAGACATATGCACATACACATGTATGTAGATGATATCTTGCCTCTGAAAGGCAAATGATTGTAATGCTTGAATGGTTGAACCTTGGTCATGGGTCACCATAGCTAACAGAGTGGGCGAGTTCTAGAGCGAGACAAAACATTTCGTAGAAAGCTCTCAAGAAGACATGCATGTATCGTTAAATATGTACAAAAAAGGGGCGAACAGATGTGGGAAATCAAATTGAAGAAAATGAACGAAGTGGATGAAGAGATAAGGACGACCATGTGGAGTGGAGTGAAAGGGACGAACATTTTGTGGTAACATGCTTCAAGATTCAATTTCGTACTTAATGAGTGGAAAAATCAAAGATCCTTAAAAGTCTGTGAAAGAAAAGCCAAAGGACAGCCTTTAGACGATGTTGTAATCCACGTGTAAATGTATCATTACACTCACACTGATTTCTGTCTCCATCTCTCTTTTCCCCCCTATCTCTTTCTTTCTTTCCTCTCTCTTTCTTTTTTATCTATCTATTTCTCTCAAGAAGCATCTGCCTGCCCATCGATCTATGCCGAAAGAAGTGTCAGTCTCAGAGTCTCAGAGTTTATTGTGTTTTCTTAAACGATATCATGAGAGGAACTACAATAATAACAATGATAACAAAACAACAACATCAAAAAAACAAATATAACAAAAACAAGGATAACAACAGCAGTAAGAACGACAACAAAAATCATACTATCGACACCAACAAATAAATGCAAAACCTATTTTATTCATGCTTCGTTAAACATTTCATGACAACACGTTCCGACGACAGACACCCAACGTGTCAAGTGACATCGTCCTGTTAAATTGTGCAACGTCTTTGGCTCCGTGATGCAGGACTCTGGTGGATAATGGACGAAGTTCTCGAACTCCTTGCGCCCAATCGTCTGAGGTGGACGGGAACTCGTTAGGAAAGCTCATTGAGAGGATGGACTCATGGTTGGATGGCCTCTGGCCTTCAAGTTGGATGAGTTTTCGGGGAGGTCAAGTAGTTCGGCCTCCCCGAGATGAAATTGTTGCGCTTAGAATAAACCCACGGGAAGGAAGGTAAATAAATGTCTCTATGTGAGTTTGGGCTCTTCTATGTTCTAAAATTTATTCATATTTGCAAAGAACGACACAGTTTAAAAATAATATCATGGTGTAATAATATAGTTAATGTAATTTAATATAGTAAATATATTAATGACATGAGTTCTTAAAAACTTTCAGGATTTCGAAGAATGCAAAAACTCTGTGGAGCAATGTGTAATTTAATTATATATAACTGTGAAACGCAAATAATATTTCTGTAGTGTTTCCATGCCATTTGCAGGAATGAAAAAGCCTTTATAATTTAATTCACACCTGGCTTCAAGTGAACATTTGACAAAAATTTTGGGTTTAATGAAAAATGCATAGCAATTTTTCATATACACAACATTTTTTTAAATCGGATTAAAAAATGAATTTAAGATATCGGGGAACAAAAAAAGTATATGTAAATATAACATCTGTATTCATAAAATTCTGTCGAATTGTGTTGACGGTAAAATAATTATTTTTTTATAACTACTTTCGCCAACAGCTTACAACGAACAATGAAACTTAATATGAGGCAATGTGCCTTGTAATAAATATTTAGTGGAATCCCTTATTAAAAAGTAATGGATTAAACTTTGTTATACTGGGTGGTGGGCGGTGAAGGAGACAGAAGGGAAGGGACGGAACACTATTATGAGAGATTATTTGCGGATTAAAGCCTATGATAAACCGAGTTTTCGAAATAAAATATATCACAAAAGAAAATAAAAAATTCAAAATAGAAAAATCAGTATCCGCTTTAAGCATTGACTTTATTTAAATTATAATCCTTGACGATTTATTCCATGGACTCATTCACCTGGGCCTCGAACTCGGACTCCTCGAATTCTCCATCGCGGATGTCGGCTGTGAGGAAATAAAATGGAATTAAAATGGGAAATCAAAAAGTGAAAATTAATGTGAGTTAAAATTAAAAGTTGAAAAAATCGATGGAGCAAAATTATAGGAGTAAAAGCAAAGGAGTAAAATCAAAGGAGTAAAATCAAAGGAGTAAAATCAAGAGAGTAAAATTTGAAAAAAAGCTCACAGCTGATAACGCGGTAACCATCCTTGTCGGCGAAGTATGTGACGCGAACCTTCCTGCCGTCGGACGTGGGATAGATGTAGTAGCCCTCCTTGACCTGGTACAGGTTGCCGTTGTCGTCCACTCGTTGGTAGCCGGTCTCGAAGTGGATGATGCCGTTGGGAGTGCGATACCTGCAAAGGGGATGTATGAGAAAGACAAAAATTACACTCAGGAACTGGCGAAGGACACTTCATAACGTACCGCATTACGTAACGCCCATCACGATCGACTCCATAGTAGTTCTCGCCCTCGTCGACGTCCGTTCGTGGCTCTTTCTCCTCCACACTGTTGGTTGGCAATGCGGCCACAAAAGCAAAGGCAACGCAGAAGACAAGGACCAAACTGTAGCTTCGCATGATGATGATGATGACAACGGTGTTAACGAACTGATTTGGATATCCACAACCCTGTGGGTTTTTTATAGTCTCCTCCACAAAGGGAACAAAGAAGTTATCGAGTGCAAACAAAAACTTAAAAATAAATTAATTACACCGAGGTACGGTAAAAATAGCGTTATGAAATGAAAGCACTTAAGTTTGATGTAAATTTAATGTCAGGATTATAAATTGTCCTTAGAGAGGAGCGAAATAAAGACCGATATGGGTGGGAGAGAGAGAAATAAAAAGTGAAAGACAATAGGGATTGAGATTGCGGACTAGTTCATGACGAGAACGTGTTCATAATGGAGTGCATTAAAGGGTCGTTAACTTCACATGAAGTTCATTACCGTCTTTCTTTCTCTATATCTCATTGTCTCCTGTTACTTCCCCCACCCTCCCCCACATTTCTTTGCATTATCGATACTGGCGTTTGTGCGAAAGCTCTTTCTTTTATTGCATCAATTGAGGAGTCGTAAAAGTTCTGATTTAATTCTTTCTTCGTCAACTTACCACGCCTCTCCTCTTTCGCTCTCCGCCACCCCAGTTGCTCCAGTTTTCAACGACCTGCAATTTTATCTACTCGTCGAAATTTTATTTCATTTTTTTTTTATTTTGATGTTTTTTGTTTTTATTTTTGTTCATAACATATCATTTAATTTAATTTAATTTAATTGTGTATTCTGGTGTTTGTCGTGAGGTGGATATTTATTTATAAAATTCCAGAAATATCTTGTTTCTCATTCAACAAGATTCACGAGAAGACTTTTCAAAAATACACATTTCTCCACTGCCTGAGCTTCATTGCTTGAGTGAATTCTGGTGAGAGGTATTTAAATTGTCCTTAAATAAAATGCCATAAACGTTTTATTAACCGTCAAATTGATGGATAACAGAAATCGAATTGATATCAACGAGAGAAAAACAACATAAGAGCTTTGAACAAATAGATGAAAAGGTTGAAGTGTGAAAAAATAATATAAATAATTCAATATTTAGATATGTAAATATGAAATACAAATTATTCCCAAATCTATGATCGGACACTCAGAAATAAAAATAAACTGGAGAATCCGATGTAATTGTAAGAAATTCCTCCATTGTCACCGCATTGGCGACGATTTGTGCAGCGGAATCGCATGCTGGGGAATGAAATCTGGCAACACTTGGAACAATAGCGCTCAAATCTGGCAGCACAATGGTGCTCGCAATGCTTCGGAAAGCTTCAAATTATGATTGCTTCAGTTGTCGCACAACTACATGCATACCTGGTTATGCGAAGCTTACTTCTGGCTAAATGGAGCTTCCAATAAGCTTCCTGTGCTGAGGGCGAGAATAACGGACGTGAAGCAACACAATGGCGAAAACCGGACAACAATCAGAAGCAACAAAAACAATAGGATAGAGAACGACTATCAACAATAACAACAAAGGACAATTGGCAACGACTGCAGTCACACTTGAGCTCGAGTGTCGTAAACATGGCTCAGGATAAGAATGAATATTTGCGCCACTCATACATACGAATGAATGCAGGAATTAAGGCGATCTCCCACCTCTTCATGCGATGTCCCTCTATACACACAGACAAACTCTCATTCTCCCTTTTTTCCTGTATCTTTGGTAATGTCCTCAAACATTTTCATCGATTGCTTTACGAGGGCTTTTATCGCCCCTCAGCTGCATATGGTATTCATTATGCGATATGCGGGATCTTCGAGAGATTTTTCCATTCGTTTTTATTCAGGGCGTGATATTTGTTGTGGTAGTTGTTTTTGATTTTGTTATTGTAGTATCAATTTTGGTTTGTGTTATAATAGTAGTTGTTTTTGTTGTGGCAGCAGTTGCTCTTGTTATTTTTGCTGTTATTATTGTTGTTTCCTCCTCTGATTTGGATAACGAAGCAACAAAGACAACAAACTAATTGTAATATTAATAAAAAATTATGGGATCATTCATACTTCCGGTTATCGAAAATTATTCAGGACTCTTTCAGGGATCCTTTGCCGAATCGGGTCCGGTCCTTAGGAAAAAGTGCGAATATGAATTTTGTATGAGATGTTTACGGCTTATTGAGAGGAGCTCAGAGACCGAGATAGGAAGGAAAAGTGGAAGAGAGTAGAATGGTGAAACAAAGCAGAAAACGTCACAGGAAGTGTGAAAGAGAAGCTTTAAAGCTCTATGCAACGAAGCAGTAAAAAGTAATCACCTGTAACCTCCAAGGCAAAAGAAGAATGAAAGATTAAGCGAAAAGATTTCAATATACAAAAAATATATTCCCTCATTATACATTATATGAAATAATAACATTCAATTATATATAAAACATATTCATTAAATAAAAAATATAAAATACAAATTTTATAATATTGTTTAAATATATATTTTTTTATTCCCAGAAAGAAAATTTAAAAGACATTGATTTTTGTACATACATCATTTCATATATTTTTTCAATCCATTAATTGAAAAATTAACTAAAAATTATTGTTGAAAACTCGATTATAAAATTTGATACTTTCATATCTCGAATTAGTTCTTTCAGACAACTTTGATGCCCGCCGCCTTCATTTGATCAGTGTAACTCAAGAAAGTTGGCAACTCTGGTCGGTGTCGATTGTGCTCCACTGTAAAGAGAGGAAACCAATTAATCAAAAAACTTTCTTCATCTCAGTTTTCCTAACTGTCTTACCTTTGTAGACATTGTGTCCGCGCTCGTCGGCGATGTAGAACTCGGTCTGGAACTCGTTCGGATGCCCCTGGACGGGCACCGAGTTGTAGCCTTCCTGAACGGTGATCACCTTGCCGTCGACGAGCTTCGGATATATCTTCTTGTAGTCCACGGCCCCGTTGCTGAACGACAGCCTGAAGCATTGAGATAAAGAAAACCCTTAGCCAATTGACCACCTACAATTAAATCTCCCTCCTACTTGTATTCAATGGTGCCATTGGGATGAACGATGTGATACTTCTCGATCACTTTTATCGCCTGGCCTCCCACTGGCTTCTGCGGCTCTTCGGTGGGCCACATATCGTCCTCCTCTTCCTCTAACGACTCGTCGACGAAACTCGGGAAATTGTCGCCCTCTTCGTCGAACTGAGCCTCCGGAAAGATCACCATTTGATCCTCGTACAGCGGAATCACGTGGGCCGACGTCGACCAGTCGCCAACCTCCCCCTCGGGGTAGACGACGTCCTGCTCCTCGTACAGTGGAATCCCCATTGTCTGCTCCTTTTCGTCCTCCTCCGCTGACTGAACGACGTCGACGATGTCGTGCATGTCTGTGGGCCACACAGACATCTGGTGCTCGTAAATGTTCTTGAGCTCATCAGATTCATGTGATTCCTCTGAGGAAGTCCACGACACGGAGACCTTTGAGGGTCCTTCAGTGGTCGTGAAGCCAGTGGGTCGTTTCTGGGTCGTATAGATAGCGGATCCTTTCATGGTCTTGTAGACATAGGGCCCTTTCGTGGTCGTATCGCCAAAGGGTACTTCCGTCGTCGGGTAACCAAAGGGTCCTTTCGTGGTCGTGAAGCCTGTAGGTCCAGCCACCGTGGACGAGGATCCAATCGGTATTTTTGCGGTCGTGATGTCAGTGGGTCTTTTCGTCGTCGGGTAGCCAGCGGTGATGACCTGTGTCCCCAGGGGTCTCTTCTGACCATCGGCCAAGACGACTGTCGGCTCCACAGCGAACACCAAGTTGCACACATTGGCACCGTTCATGTTGTGGGTGGAGGTGGTGGAAGCATCGCCATCAGCTCCACCATTCATCATTGTCTTCAACGATGGCATCTGGACGCTGCTCACCGTCGACTGTCCATCGGGACCTTGCCCAATGTTGATGATGAATTTGCAATCGTTGTCTCGCGGGGGTTTCGGTTTTCTTCGTCCCGCCGGGACCCCGATCGTGCTGTCGATTATCAATGCCACCACTAACAACAACACCGCGAAACCTCTCCTAATCCACATGATGATGGTGGTGTTTGTCTGGAAAGCGATGGGAACTTATCGGTGGAATCTCTCGTTGAAACCTTCCGTTCAAACTTCTCGTTGAAACGTCTTGTGAACTACTCTGTGGTCGGAACCCAATGAGATTTCTGCCCCCTCGTAGTCATCGTATTTATACCGATCGTTACTGGATCGTTGCCATGATCTGGTTCTTCAGATTTTATGACCACGACACTCGGTTTCGTGATGTCCTCATCTGGAAGCTTTTGTCCCATTGTCTGAGGGTTTTTAATGCGCCCGATTTTTTTCTGATCACCCGAAGCGTAATCTTATGGCTCGTAAATTTGTTTTTGGCAATGCCTTCTTGTAAAGTTCTTGCATCGATTTCCTAATTAACACAGGTCTGCGGTGCATTCTTGGAAACGAGATCGCGATATCGATGCCAAAGAGAACATCAGATGCAATGTGACATGTGACTTTCTTTGCAGTCGGCGAGAAATGACCAGTCATGGCCAGCAGTTTGAATTTGAATTGCATATAAGTTGGATTTAATATTATCGCCATGACTGTGCTGGGATAAATTGCATGGCATAGTTTTGGGCTTTACTGTGGACGTTGTGGTATCGCCGTTATACAGTAAGTGATCGGAATTTTCTTAAAGCCTAAAGGTAGGCAATCAAAAAAAATATCGTATATATTTTAAAAAATATCACAATGAGGAATGACCCCTAATTAATTTTTTAAAAATAATTAACTAATGAAAAATATTATTTTATAGCAAAATTTGTTATTAGCACAATGAAGCCAAACTCATTCAATCACCCACCTCTTCCGATTTCCACAACAGATATAAAACTTATAACTAACATATATAATAACCCAATGTGAGCAGTAAAAATCTTAAAATAGAATCGTCTCCAAGAGTCTCATAAAATCTTAAGCAGAACCTTAATGACAGTGAAAACATCTCCAAACACCATGCAAACTTCAGAAAATCGTTAACCCAAAAATTCAACAAGAATATCGAATGAACCCATAAAAACTGCAATTCCGACACAGATATGATGGTGTAGGAAGAAGAAGAGTTTGAAGAAGGCGAGGTTGACAAAAAAGACATTGAAATTGAACCAGATGGAGACGTTGATGAAGAAAACGTTGAAGAAAACGACTTTGAGAAAGAAGAGGTTGACGAAGAAGACGTTGAAGAATCAATTATATAAAAGGCACCAAATCTTCTCGAAAGATCATCAGAAACGCGTCGACGAACCATCGACGGAGGAAATATTCGAAATGCAGTTGTTTTTGAGATTTTTCTTATTGTGCGCGATTTCCTCCCAGAGCCTGGGACTTGTGGAGGTCGCAACCGGCGAGGGACCTAGAAGCAATCGTCGTCGAAACGCCCGTCGTTGTTGATTCCTCTGTGGTCGTTGATCCTGTGCCTGTGGTTGTCGTCAAGGATGCGAACCCGACCTCGCCGAGGGAAAAACGTCAGACGGTAAATGATCCAGGGTCAACATTTTCATTTAATTCTCTAAGATTCGTCTCGCTCCCGGCAGATGTTCCACTCTCCGATCCAGTACGATTCGACGCTACCACATCCACATCCGAATCCTCAGCACCAGAGCGTTGGCCTCCTGCCTAACCTGCCGATCCTTGGAACCCTGGTGGGCAACTTAGGTGGCCAGGGAGGTCTCTTGGGTGGCCATGGAGGTCTCTTAGGTGGCCTCCTGGGCAGTCAGGGAGGCCTCTTAGGTGGCCAAGGAGGAGGAGGCCTCTTGGGCGGTCTGCCCGGCCAATTCGGCTCCACGCTGGGCGGCGTCACCAACGGCCTGGGCAACTTGGGCAGCCTGGGTAACCTCGGCGGCCTCGGGTTGGGCAACCTCGCCGGAGTTGGCGGAACGGCGGGCGGCCTGGCATGCCCGGCGAATCAGAAACTCAACTGCAAATGCGAGAGTTTGTTGCCGACGAAGCCGCTGATCCGACGCCAGGGTCTGGAAATCCTGCAACACATCGAGCGCAGCAACGAGGACGGAAGTCGTGAGTTGAGGTGAGGATCGAAAGATGAAGAATCGAAGGATATGTACTGATTGAATAAATCGTTATCTCTCTGTCTACAGCGCCCTGTTGAGCAACGGTCTCTCGGTCTATCAGAAGTCTGGACGTGATCTCAACTCGCAGAATCAGGAGGTCCCCGTCACTGAAGGTTTCTACAGCCTGAAGCTGCAGGAGAAACGATTCCTGACTATCTACTACACCATCAACGACCTTGACTACACGGTCAAGGGTGAGTTGGAGGAAGCGATGGAAGCTCCTTGGTCACATTTGGGGACAAAATCATTGATGGTTTTTTGTTTGTTTCTCTTGCAGCCGATGTCACTCAAGGAGTCACCCAAGACTGGATTGGAGAGCAAGAAGTGAGCAATAGGAGAGAGAGAGATAGAAACAAGACAGTGCGAAAGAGATGGAGATAAGTCTCAAAATTAACGAAGTTTTCAAAGTGTCAAAAGAGGAAAGCATTGGAATTAAATGAAATTTTAATTAATATTTGTGAAAAAGTTGTTATAATTTTGTTCTCCTCGTAGTAGTTGTTGTTTGTTGTACTTGTAGTTTATATTGTACTGTTTTTGCTTTGTTGTTGTTTTTCCACTATGGACATCTGAGCACAAGAGTTAATGTAAGATTTTCTATGCGCGATGCGAATCTGCGAAAACAACTTAATTTTGGGAACTTTCATAATTTTCTGTATCGTTTTTGTTGTTGTTCGAGGAAGTTAATGTTTTTGCGCGAGGAAATAATTGTTGTTTTGTAGTTGGAATTATATTCGCTGTCCCTTCTGTTATTGTTGTTATTATGGCTATAGTTATTGTTGTTGTCACAGTGTAAACAAACTTTGGCCAGAACCAAGATGAAAACAACAAAAGCTTCTAGAAATGAATGTGCAATAAGCGACGAGCCACTTCCGCTTCCGGTGGAGAGTTCAAGCTAAAAGAGAGTTAGAGAGAGAAAAGGGGAGAGAGGAATGGACATAGAAGGAGTGAGGAAGAGAGGCCAGGAAAATCGAGAAAAGATGAGAGTTTTCCGAGTTCTCAGAGTGGGAGAGGACTTGTAAGTTCAAATTGTTGGCGAATAAGCCCTTCGTATAGTTCCGAAAATATGTATTCAATTTAGCCCCAAAACAACCCAACAACCCTTCGGAGACGACTTCGCCACGCTACCCAGTTGAGTCGAGTCTGGTGGCGGAAGCACGCGAAAGTTGTGAAGTCGGTATTACGAAGTCGGTCGGTCGCAGCAGGCTTCCTGTCACCTCGGATTCCCGTCTTACTGCCTTCCTCCTTCCTTCCTTCCTTCGTTCCTTCCTTCCTTCCGTCCTCCCTCCATCCAGCTTCCATCGCCTTTCCACCCCCCTTCCTTACTGCAACCATTCTCTCCATCCTCCTTTGTGACAGGAGGAGACCCGATTTTAATGAAGCCCTCAATCAACCGCTTAACGTTCTCCCACTCGCCGTTCATTGACTTCAAGCGGCTTCCATCAAGAACAACTTAAAGATGACACACTTTTAATCGAAAACCAGTTCCAAACCAACTGCAACCTGATGAAAGGAATTTTATTTTATTTTTTCGAGTTTGTTTTGATATTGTTTATCGGTTTGTGCGTTTTTGATTTATGATTTTGAATTTTTATTTAGAATTTATTAATTAAATTTTTTTTTCATTAGTTTTGATAATTTTTTTATTGTTTTTATTTGTCGATAATTTTATCATTTGTAGTTTTTTTTCGATTTTTGGTTTTGATTTATGGTTTGAATTTTTGTTACGAATTATCGGTTTATTTTTATTTTGTTTTTTAGTTTTTATTGTATCTTCATTTGTTTGGATATTTGTTTTCATATTTTCATCGTCTTATTTGAGTTGGATATGGGTTTAGTTTTGAATTATACTTTTCAATTGTTTTCATATGTTGGTTTAATTTAATTTAATTTAATTTGTTTGTTAATTTTGTTTTGGTTTTTATTAAATTTTTGTTTTATATTTTCATATTCTTATATAACATAACTTTCATTCATTGCATAAACGGTGAGACTTTATATTTTGATTTTGAGATAAAGTTAAATCTCGGAATTTGGAAGATTCAGTAAAAACCTCTTCTTCGTGAAGACTTGTGTGAGGAGTTTAAGTTTTAAACCCTATTAATTGAAGATCATTTGTCTGCTGGAGTTTTCCCGTTGAATCCTTCACCAAGCCAAAAACAGAGAGAAGGCCGGGGACAATTAGTGAGAGAGAGAATGAAACATTATTTAAGCCCCGAGAGATGAGAAGAGGCCAAAGACAGAGGATGGGAAAGTCAGAGATGAGAAACAGTAAGAAATCACGAAGGCGGGAGGAATACAACGAAGAACTTCTAGAGAAATGAAGACTTCGGGAGGATTGCATATGTTAGCGAAAGTTTCCCAGCTTTCGCTGAGCCGAAATTAGACAAAGACAACGCGATGTTGTTGATGGCGGATCAGAGCCAAAGTTCGCTGCACCAAAGCCATAGGGACAAGGATGACGATGACGATGGCGAGAGCTTAAATCTTTATTTATAGCCGACCTAAGATTTATGCTCCCGCAGAGCCTTTGGGGAGGAACTATGAAGATGATAGTAATAGCGATGAAGATGATGGCTATGATGATAACGACTATGACGATGATGATAATGGCGTTGGTGACGACATTTTAATGGGTCGCCGGATACGAAGGTTCTTCTGTTCCACAACCAAAGCACAAAGGATAAAGTTTCGAGAACATTCTTCCATTCAATGCAAATGCCTATTTCTATCTCGTTACAAAGCCGTGAAGATGCGACGGAAAAGAAAAGGATGAAGGAGGCGACGAAGGGAGGTGATGAAGGAGGGAACGAAGGAGATGATGATGAAAAGTTAACCCTAAGAAGGACGACGACGTTGCCGTCGTAATCTTCGCGCTCAGTCTAAACAAATTCGTGAGAAACCAAAACAAAGAAGCCTTTTTCTCACCAAGCCTTTGGAGCTTTGCATAAACACGTAAATGGAAGCTTTTCCGTGTTTGCGAGGTCAACAGGTCTTTGAAACGATCTTTCCTCCTGCTCTTTCATAGTCCCTTACTTTCTCTCTCTCTATAACTCTATCCCTGTTGGAAGGTGGGACGACTTCCGACTGGTCTCGCATCGCTGCCCTAACACCATGTATGTCAATGGGTTTTAATTTTGAAAAAGGCGATTTGTGGCCTCAGGGAGGCGACCGGACGAGGGACGAAGGGTCGGTTGGGGTGGTTACATGGAGGGAGAAGGGGGAATCCTAGAGTGGTCCACGCTTCGCTGGATGTTCGCCTAGGTGCAAATGTTGCGTTGCACGAGTGAACGCGTGGCCAACACACGATGACAACGTAGGGGGCTGAGGTGGAGAAGGCGAGGCGAGGATTGCAACGTGAAGCTTGCGGAGGATGAAAAGGGGGAGATTATTTAAAGGGGAGAGGAGATGTAGGGATTGTTGTGCAGCAAGAAAAACATTAGGAATGAAAAACGTTTTTCGTGTAACGACAACTGTGATGGCGGCCAGGGTTCCCACCGTCTCTATCCGGCTGTTTTTCCATCCTCTAACTTCCGGTAGGGTGGCTAGGTTATTTTTTCTAGGTTTGTATTTTTCTTTCCACGTTAGCATTGAAATCAATTCAAGAATCATTTTGTAGCATTTAACTAAACTATATAACAAAATATTTAAAATTTAAAAAACAATTAAATTAAAAAAAACAATTTCTGAATTTAAAAATTAAAAAATTCAAAAAATATTTGTTTGGACTTTCACTAAATATTAGATTAATAACCTAAATAGAATTTTGTTTGTTTTATTGTTGAGAATATTATTTGATTTTTATTCAAACACAAAGTGCAAAATCATAACATTTACAAAAAATAATAAATGTGTCGAAATTTCGCGGTTTCTTTAGAGTTTTCAAAAATAATGACTTTTCAATAAATCCGCAGATTTGGATACACAGTTTGAACTTCGATTTCATTACACCTGGAAACCCTACAAAATTGTTTTTGCTTGTATTTCTCGCTCTCGTTACTACGCGGCGAATTTACATTTTCATGCTCACTTCCTGCCACCTCTTTTATCCTTCCCCGAATCGAGATTTTACAAGATTTTTGTTTTCTTTGGAAATTTCCATTTGTTTCATTTCGAAACATCACTCAATTTATGTTTCTCTCCGAACATTACTCGATTTTTGTTTTATTTTTAAACTTTTCTCGATTTTTGATTCATTTTGAATCTTTTCACGATTTTTGTTATTTTTTATCAACATATTTTTTCATCCAATTCTTGTTTTATTTGGAAACTCCACTCGAGCTTAGGAAGTGGCATCAAAAAGCTTTTAGAGGCCTTTTACTCTGTTTTTGGCAGGACGTTCCATGAACTCCGATTTCGAGTTCGCACGATTGTTTAATTGAACCGCGAGCCATTTGAGTGTGACGTCGGAGGACGAGAGATTTTTGTTTCCCAAATGACGAGAGATTTTTTATTTTCCACGAAGTCAAGCCGAGCTCGAGAGGAAATAATCACAATCGCTGGACCCGGCCATTAACGCGCATCTCCGTGGCTTCGTGATCCTTCTTCCCCTTTCTCCCTCCATGAGTTCATCTCGGATTGCATCTTCGTCTTCGGTTTCTTCGGCCTCAGTTTCTTCGTTCCTCGGTTTATTCGCATCAGGGTTCTTCGCCCTACTTCTTCAACCCTCTCAACTCCTTCGGAGCGAGGAATGAGGAGCGATTTCTCATTTTCCTTGTAAACGCTTGCCTGCATCATTAGCCTCATTAAAAATATTTATGAGGAAGCCCCGCTGCAGGCTCCAACAACCCCATCACCCCGGGCCTCATGTTGGCGGAAGCAATTTTCAAAGCTTTTCCCAAAGCTTAATGAGGCTATTAAGAGGATTGTTATTAAAGCTTCAAATGAGTTCAGACCCAACGGGGGGCGGGGTATTTAGCACGGACTTATGTCTGAGAGTGTTTGTATGTGTTGGCGACTGGTTCTGTGTGAGTGTGCTTAAAAGATCTTGAAGATTCATTTGTCAGAGTGTAGATTGGGTGCCTCTCTGTAAAAACAATAAGAAGAAGAACAAAAATATAACAATAAGTACAACAAAAAGAAGAAGAACTACAATAAGAACAATAACAACCACAACAGAACAATTGTATAAAAACTCCTTTGAGAAAAAATTTCATATTTATTTTTTTTACGAACAAAAATTCCTCTCATACGCAACTCAAGTCAACATCAGGATATAATTCCAATGGGTGTTTTTTCCCACAACCAACAACAAGTCATACAACAACACCAAACATCCACAAGTCATAACAAAAACAACTAGACATTCTTTGCTGCAGCTAATTTGCATCGCACGCCCCAGCAGGACATTTTCACCGGTCACAAAAACCACTGCGAAGGACTCGAGACGTGAGGAGCAAGGAACGAAGTATGAAAACCGAGAACTCAGTACCATGAACTCCTGGTCCGACTCCCCGGTGTCGTCACTCGAGACTCCGGGAGTGAATTTCGTTTCGCTGTGTGGGTGTTTAAGTTTCTGTATGTGTGTGGGTGCGTGTTTGTGTAGGATGTGAATTCACGGTCTCGCGTCCACGACCAGCAGGATATTATTTTCCACCAACGCCTCTTCGTCCGACTCGACTCTCCGACTGTCTCGAAAACTTCGAGTTCCCTCCCGATCTCGTTCCCGACTCGCGTGGGTATAAAATTTCATTAGAAGGACGAGAATCAGGACCAGAAACAGGATCAGAGCTAGAAGTCCACCATCATCATCCTTCTCTGTGCCATCCTCTTGTGTACTATCCTCGCCCCCTCCACCTCTGCAACCTTCAGCTACTGACATGTCCACCAACTCAACTCAACTGAACTGAACTCAACTTTCACCCTTCGCCGACCCCGTCGTCCATTCCGGGAATCCCGTCAAGGGGTTTCCCGGGGCGGGCAACTTTATTGCGTGGAGCTTGGACTGAAGTGGCAGCCGCCGCGATTTCCAGCTGCTCCCGGCATCCGCCGACCCGCACGGTCCAGGGCGCCAGGACCTCGTAAACTTCTTTGTCGCGCCAGCTGTCGCTCACACTAGGCCAGATGTCACCTCTCCATAGCATAACCTTCCCATCTCTCTCTTTTTCTCTCTATCTTCTTCTTTCTCATATATTACCTCTTTTATTCCCTATCTCATTCTCTCGCTCAACTGGAGTCTCTCGCATGTGGGAGCGAAAAACTTCCGGCGCAGTTCTGAAGAAAATGGCTGCTGCATGTTTCATGTTGCAGCAGCGACAGAGGCAGTTGAGGCGTTCCAGCAGTTCCGGGATTTGCATGACAATTAAATCACTTCAATGGCAACAACATCAACAACAACAATAACAACGTTAAGGACCACTACCACCCAACAACTCTCCACTACAAAAACAATGACTACATGTTGAAAAGAACAATTGCGAAACTCGACAGAATCTTTCAAGATTCCTTGGTGTGAATTATTGCCGTGAATGGAATGGCGAAGAAAAGACCTCGTGAAACAATAATGGAGTTCACATTCCACATACACACCTACACGTCCTCCGAGTCACAAAACAGTTGAATCCATTCATGTCACCTGCGGTAAGAGTCCTCGTGGTCGGCTTCGCGGTAGTCCTCGAGGGAGTCCTTCTGAGAGTTATTCTGGCTGTCTCCAGGGATCTTCAGGGTGCTTCCTAACGTTCTTCTGGGGTTAATTAAATAGAACTTCAAACGGAGATCTAACAAACGTTTGCTCTCAAGAACATCCTGAATGGATTTCCCTGAGGGTCTACTAAAATCACTTCGCCTGATGATGGTTCTCCTCCGACTTAGAAGACGCAGCAAGATGTTCTGCTCGAATCAGTGAAAGAGACACTTAAAAAATATTTCCACTGGGCAAAATTACATAAAATTAATATTTATAATTTTTGTTATATAAAAAAAAGGCTAAAAATAGTACAACATGAAAAAAGAAAAATTAAAGAGAACAAAAAATAATGCAAAATTTAATTAAAATATAAAATAAAAAAAAAGTAATCAAATAAAAACGAAAATCATAAAAAAGCTGTATAATAACGAAAAAGAATACACTATTGAAAAAAATCAAAACTCATAACAAAATGAATTGAGAACAACAAAAAGTACAAGCCTATATAATAACAAAAAATAATAAAAATGATATAATAACATTAACTAATAATAAATTGAATAATAACTAAAAAATACAACAAAAGTGTGCAAAAACTACAACACATTAAATGATAATAAAAATAATACAAAACTATATATGAGCAATACAAATTTATATTTATACTAAATTAAGTAAGACAAAAAAATCACACAAAACACAATGACAAATAATACTAAACTGAATAATTACTTTAAAATATACACAATTAAATAAGTTAAATTACAGTTAAAAACCCAAAAATATTAATAATTGAAAAAATAATAATTTTAATAATTGGCACGAACCATTTTTCGAAATAAAAGAAGCATGTCGAGCTTACAAAAGAAGCCCGTAGGGTGCCTCAAACCTTTGGCTAAGGCTGCATATGAGCAAAAAATTACAAAAATATTAAGAAATAGTACAAAATAAAATAATAACGAAACGACCGCAAAATCGAAAAATATCGATTGCAGCTCCGCCCACAGCAGCTTCAAGTGAGCAGCAGCTGAGTTGCAGTTTTATATAAAATAGGGCTTTCACGGGACGTCGTTTAATGACTGATTCAGAAACCTCCGGCCCCCTGCCCGGATTTGCCAACAGTCAACCTCTTCGGATGACTGCCGCAGTACGCAGAAAAACCCAGAGTCTGGTCCATTAACGAGGCGCAATATAGAGCGAGAGGTAGTTGGCAGGAGACAGAGAGGTCGATAGTCAGAGCCAGTGAGTGAAAAGTACATAGAGTGAGATAGAGAAAAAAGATGGCGGTGTCGTTAAGTTCGTTTTAAGCGCTCTTCATCCCGGAGCGTTGCACTTCAATCAAGTGTCATATTTCGTTCCACCACCCACACAACCTTCTCTCGCCACCCCTCTTCCTCCCACTCCACTCCCCAAAGCATTGCTTAATTTTTTGTATCCTGACTGCCAGGATCCTGAATGCAGGACCTTCGATGCTCCGATCGCAGAGGATGAAATCGTAAACCGTTTTTTTCAGTGGCTTTCGTTCTGGGGATTCATTTTTTTTTGTTGCTTCATCGTAAGTTTGAAATTCATTCATTGAAGTTGAAATTTTTTCTTAGTTGTTGATGTTGTTGTTGTTACTGCTGTTATTGTTGTTATTTTCATCTACGACTCGAGTGCGCTTCTATTTCAAGGACTTTGCTCATATTTGTATTTTTCGTTATTTTTCACTGTCCCGACTGGACTCTATTTCATTTTTTAAGGACTCTTATTTTGTTATTATTGTATAATGTTGTTGCTTCATTGAAGGATCATTTCTTTGATGGATCATTGACTTTATTGCTGTTTTTATTGTTCTTTGTTTTAATGAGGTCGATTGGTCATTGCATTTATCGAGTTTAGTGTTGAGGTTACAAAACAAGTTTTGCTTATGTTTTTTAACATTGGTTTAATGAGGTCGAGAGCTTTTTTCTCTACGCAAAGGCAAAAAATATATATTAATCATTCAATCATCAGAAGATTTTTTGTATCATGGAGTAATCGATAAAATAGTTTTATATATTCACGAATTAAAGAATCATACAACTATTTATATTCGACGATACTTAATTTATAGTATACATATATTTATATATTAATATCATCTACGAAAGAAAGATAGTCTCTTATTATATAGTGTGTAGGGTAAATAAAATTCGTCTTGACAGAATCCAACATTTCCACTTGATTACTTTTAACCTTCTTCTCTTCTTTGAGCAAAAATTCAAGACTTCAAATCAATCGTTACCCTTCTTCCACTACTTTTAAATTCGCGATCAATCATCATATGACTAATTAATAATGAACAATAAAACTCGAACCGCAACAGTGAAACAACAGCTGAGCCTATCGATATAGGACAATGATAATCGTCACCTCTTATTGATATTGAGTTTATCATAAGCTTCTGAATTATATATGATCGGCATAGAAGTACATTGTAGTCTTTACCTTAAGATAAGTTGGGTCGGCCAGATAGTGAAGTGCATAAAGGGTGAATAAATTTCACAAAGAACAACTTATTAATTGCAATAAGAATGGATGATTAATATACAATTGGCTATTTTACTTCAACTAAAATTTGTCAAATGCCTTAAATAAAATAAATAAATAAAAATAAAACGATAGTCATGTTTCTCATTCTCTCCTCAACCTCTCGTTCTCCCACAACAATACCCAAAATGTAGAGCCCAGTTCTAAAGACTTCGATCCAACCAGAGATAACGATTTCACTTATCTGCACTTTCCGACTTTCCAATAATATTCGTCGACGTCGACAACTTCGCCGATTGTTCGTTACCGCGACTGATAAGTTCAGAAGATTGTCTGCACGACCACAGAAAGTTAGTTTCGTTGCAACTATCGAAGAGTTCATTTCGAAGACGTGGAATCGATTCGAGAAAATAACTAAAACAACAAAATGGGTAAGTTGTGGTTGAAGAACTATAAAAGGAAAACCAGTGGCAATATTATTAGGAGATGGAAATTTTCAAAACCAAAACAAGAAATTCTTCGATATGTTGATGAGTAGATCAGACCCCTCGTACTCCCTATCTCTCTATCTCTCCCGTTCACTTCCTCGATCATCGTCAACTCTACGTTTATCGCCTTCACATTCCCTCTCTTTCGCCTTCACCTCTTCTCTCAACTTCACCTTCTCTCTCACCTTGACCTCCTCTCGTCAACTTCCAGATCACACTTGGATTCCCTGTGCCGGCGGTGCCGTCCCCTCGCTGGCCGTCGTCGCCGGGCACGACTCGGACGGTGACACGATCTACATCGGCCGGGCGAGCTACGAGAATGACCTGCTGCCGGCGAAGGTGGTGCCCGGCAAGGGCAAGGCATACGTCAGTTACGGCGGCGCCGAGATCGAGGTCGACGCGTACGAAGTCCTCAGCGGCCTGCACTACGAGTGGCAGCCGGCGGCAAACGGCGAAGTTCCACCGGCCGCTGTCAAATGTGGCCGCGCCAGCGACGGCGACTTTCTGTACGCCGGCCGTGGCCAGTGGGAGGGCAGCCTGACGATGGGCAAGGTGCATCCGTCGCACGGTTGCCTCTACATCCCGTACGGCGAGGAGGAGATCAAGCTCGCGGAGTACGAGGTCCTCGTGCAGCCGGACAAGTGGATCGATGCGACGGCGGACCAGATGCCCGAGGGCGCCCTGGAGGGTGGGCGCGATGCGGACGGCGACGTGATCTACGTGGGTCGGGTCTTCCACGACGGCGACATGATGCCGGCCAAGGTGATACCGGCCAAGGGCGGGGCGTACGTCTGTTGGGGCAGCGAGGAGCACAAGGTCGAGCAGTTCCAGGTGCTGGCGGGGGCGGGCTTCCTGTGGACGGCCTGCTCGCATGGGTCGATCGCACCGGGCGCGGTGTCGGCGGGACGAACGTGCGACGGCGAGACACTGTACGTGGGACGGGCCGAGCACGAGGGCAGTCTGAGTGTGGGGAAAATCCATCCGTCTCATGGGTGTCTCTATCTGCCCTTCGGTGGCGGAGAGGTGAAGGTGGAGAACTACGAGGTCCTCGTGAGGACGTAGTGGAAATAACAATAACAACATAAAATATAAAAACTATATAAAAAATGATATAATGATAATGATATAATGATACCACAGTATAAAAATATATAAAAATAATGAAAACACAATTAAAATATATAGAAAAAATATAAAAAATTAAAGAATTAAATGAAAAATAACTATGTGAAAAAATAAAAGAATGAAATATACATATATGTAGATAAGAAAAGAATAAATTTTATACTATTGTTCAAACTCGAAAACTCTTGTTTTCTCTCTTTTGCTCTCTTTCGCATCACATTCAATTAAGGTTCGAATGCCACGCCCCCTGCCCAACTCCCACAGCTGTCGGCAACAAAAAGCTTTGTTCGGTTCGCTTAAGTTCGCCATCATTGTTGCTGAAGTAACAACTCACATTCAGAATGAAAATAACGACACGAACTACAAAAAGAGAGTAAGAAGATCGTGGGCTTGTCCGATATACCTAATAATTTTGTCAGATATTAAATACTAAATTATTTAGGTTTATTCAATTATTTTATTTTATTTTACTTTACTAATACTAAATAATTTTTTCTGTAATATTTTCTTCTTGTTTCTGTAATGATTTTTTTTTGTAATTAATTTTTCATTACTGACATTAATTTCTCTTTCAAATTAAATACTGTTATAAGATTCTCTTGAGAGGAAATTCATGTGTAATATCTCTCTTTAAATCGTTTTCTCCCTCATCAACTACCACAAGTCTTTTTGTGCAATTATCGCCGACAACTCAAAGGAAATATTTATCTGGCTACCCAATACTTTGCGCGACTCCTGTCAGAACCACGGTTGCTACTGTTGGTACATTTGTGCCAAATTAGTTTTTTTCGTTTGGTACAATGGTACAACTTTTTCTGATTTGGTACATTTTGAACAGAAAATGGTTTATTCAAAAAATCCTGTTTAAATGACAATTAAATTTCCCAACCATCCATGAAAATTTCATAGAAATTGGCTAGACTAGTGTTTGATGACTAGCTGTTTTGAATAAATGTTAACTAACGACAGAAAGAGACAAATCAGATGCTTTTTCTCAGTCACAGAGAATAAATATAAAATTAAATATTAGAAATTTTTATTTGGAATTATTGAAACAAGTTCAAATGAGATTTGATTTTGGAAGAGAAGATTTAAAAAACTTGATTATCATAACACCTTCACAAATAAATAAATGATTTCAATCATCGAATCGAATGTGATCTCGATATTCTCATAACATAATTTAATCTTTTGCAGCTTTCTAATATTTGGACAGACAACTTTTCAGATGTAGTAGATGTAGATGGGAAAGAGTGGGAAATTTGAAAAATGGTTTGGGAGAAAATACTTTTAATAAATTAACTAAACTTGTAAATAATCTATTGTGCCTTCTTCATAGCTCAGAAGCTGCTTAGAGAAAATTTTTGATTTGAGTTTAATAAAAACTGAGTTGAGAAATAGGCTCGAACTTCCAACTCTAAATAAGATGTTATCTAAAGAGCTGTATGTAGAAAGAATAGAACTTCATTATATTTGGTCGGCAAAAGATACATACTTAAATACAGAATATCGAACGGTTGAAAAATGTAGTATTCTATATAACGAATTCGATATTGACTTCAGTACAAAAAAAAAGATTTTTTTTCTAAAAATAAATAATTTTGTTCATTTATGTAAATTCGTTCCCGTTTTTTTATAAATGAATTAATATAATACGAATAGAGTTTAACTTGCTACTATGCTAATATTTATGAAAAGAAATATGTATTTCGATATAATGAACGAACCCTGGACATTATATCATTCGTTATACTGGACCACCACTGTACAAATATTTACAAACTTTTATTATAAGCATACATAATAGTTATAAGAACTATTTATAATACTTTTGAAGTATAAAAATATATAGGCTGATGTATGAATATTGTTTAAACCATTAAATGTGATTTTAGTTAACTTTTTTTGAAGGAAATAATATGTGGTTTTGGTTGTTAAATAAATTAATTGTTAATAAAATACTTTTTTTCTAAAAATAAATCTGTTAATAACAAAATTAGTACATTTTTGGTATATTTTTCCAACATTTTGGTACAGAAAAAAATTTTGAAAGTGGCAACCGTGGTCAGAACCCTGGATAAATTACGTCGTTGTGTGGAATCCGGCCTCGTCGAACGGTCAGTCGCACGATTTCTCCTTTGTTTTCGATCCCGAAGAGCTAACGGAAGTCGCGTGGAAACCTCAAGAGAGAAAAATTGACGGATGAGAACGAAAAATTTTAAAAATAACCGTTATAAAGAATTCCGAATAAAATGGAGTGAACGAGAAAACAGAAGGAAATATGGTGATGGGAGAGCGAGAGATAAAGTCTTTAATTGGACCGAATGCCTTTTATCGTTGTAATTATTTTGGCAGAGATCAATTTCTTTTGATTCCCTTTATCTCTCTCTTGTCTTTTTCGCTCCTTTAATCAATCCGTCCCCCTCTTCTCTTGAGGTTTTATTTTGAATATCGAACGTTTCATTTGCAACGTAATATTTTCCCTTAATTACTTCGGATGCATATCAGTGTACTGAATATTTTCTGTCCCTCTCGCTCAGATGATACTCTCTCTCTCTGTGTAAATCTCTCTATTTCTCCCACTTTCTCTTTCGTTACAATGATATTCCATTCTGGATATGATTGATTTACAGACAACTCCTGATTCCGATTTAAAATCGACTTTGGATATTGCTTTGTAGTTAAAATAAAAAAAGTGAAAAAAACAGTAAAAATAAAAAATAGATAAAATAAAATTAGTGAAATAAAATAGTAAAAATAATGTAACAAAAATAAAAGTTCGTGAAATAAAATTGTACAAATCCACCAATGGAATCCAATAAATTCTCTCTACATTGCATTCACTATATTTTCTGAGTTTACTTTCTCTCCTAGCCTCCCACTCTCGTCCTTTCTTTCTCACTCTCTCTTTCTCTCACTCTCTTATTTTCTCTACACTCTATCAGTCGAAGGACGGGTTTCATTAAGTTCTGTGAACAGAATTCCCATTCGTATTATGTCAGTATATTTTCCACCTACTTCTCCTCGTCCTTCTTCTCACTATATCTCTCTCTCTCTCCTCGCTCTTTTCATCTCCACTCACCTGGTTATCGATCGATCCTTAGAATGCAAGCTCAATCGTGGTCCTTTGCATTCGACAGCTTTGAAGAGTGGAGATTCTTTTCATTGCCTTTGACTAACTTAATTATTTCGAGAACCACTTGTTTGCTCTTTCTCGCTGACGCTATCGCCTTTATTCTTTCTCTCATGCTATCTCCTTCTTTTTTTGTTTCCTTTCTCTTCTAACCCCATTCCCCCATTCCCTTCTAACCTATCAGCAGTTAAATGATTGTATGTCTGTCTTTCAACAGTTCTCTCTTTTGCCCTCTTCTCCGTGTCGTTATCTCCCCATCGATGATGTGAACGACCCAAGGAACCGCAGACTCGACCGACCCGAGTCTTTGAATTAACTCATGTCATCGCACTGATGGTGGTCGAGTTGCCAACTAAATCGGATTCGTATGCATGTGAGTTACGCACATCAACGCACTTCTATCTCCTTTCACACTCTGACTCTCTTTCTATCTGACTCTTTCTCTCTCTTTCTGTGTCTTTCCTCTACTCCCTCTCTCTCTCTCTCTCTCTCTCTCTCTCTCGGTGTTTCCCCTTCCGACCGACAAACAATAAACGCCAAACTTAGGAAATTTTCCTCCTCCTGAATGGTTTGGCCTTTCGTCTCCGGTTCGTCGCTTGAAGCTTGGAAAACTTTTGCCATTTTGGCGAATTCGTTTTTCTTTGGCTTCCACTTGTTCTTGTTTTTCTCGTTGATGCTTCTCCTTCTTCCTATTTTCCTTTTCTCTTTGATGCTTTTCTTCCTATGCAAAGGCGTTGTGGCGTTGGCCAAAAATGCATTCTCCGGTTATTACGAGCGATGCCAGATTATTGGTGTAGTTGGAAAACAAATGGCAACGCATAAAGAGTTCGATTTCAGAGCCACGAATGGAGCGAGAGAGAAAGAGAAAAAAGTTCAAAACGGGGGATAAAGAGAAGGAGATAGGGAGATAGATAGAGTGAGAGAGAGATAGGTAGAGTGAGTGAGTGAGTGAGTGTGACTTGAAACTGCAAAATAATTTAGTGGCAAAACGTGTATAAGTATGTGTGTATTTATGCTACTCTTCCCACACACACTCTGTTTCTCTCTCTCTCTGCATCTTTCTTTTCCTTTCCCGCCCTCTATTGCATTGTCTCTTTCCCACACTCAATGTGTGTGTGTGTGTGTGTGTGTTTGTCGGTACGTGTGAAGGGAAGGAAGTTCGTTCAAGATTATGTGGAGACAAATATGGCTGTCGTGCCTGCCGGTGAGCATGTTGCACGTGTCGCCGAAGGACGACACCAGCAACAATACTAATAACAGCAAGAACAAGATAACCGGAATAAGGATTGGGACCAGGACCTGAGCCCAGAAGAGCTCCCGAAGAAGAACAAACAGAAGCAGAGAACTACGTTTTGTGGCTTCTTCACTGCAGGTTTTTCGGCGGTTCGTGACTGCGAGAAGTCGAAAAATCTCTCTCTCTCTCTCCAAACTCTTCCCTTTTCTCTCTCTCTCTCTCTTCACTTTGCTCACTCTCTCCTTTGCATTTCCTTGATATCCTCGGTCTCTTTCTCACCTCCCACCTCTGTCATGCGGACGATGGCATCGCTTGTAATTATTTCGTTATTTCGAACGCTGCAAGAGATTCACTTCTGCTCAAGGGGGAGTTTGGGGAGTTGTGAAGGTAGAAGAAGGATGAAAACCCTCTGAGTGAGAGGGGATATGGGGAATGAATAAAAGGACTTCGTAGTTGTAGCCACGTAAGCCGCTAATGGAAGCATTACCATCTTCCACGGTTAGGAATCTTCTATTAAATTCGCGGTCTCTACGATGTGAATGTACGATGTGAATGTGAATGTGGACATGAATGTGAATTTGGATGTGAATGTGAATCCAACTGTGAGTGTGTGTGTGTGTGAACGTGTATTATATGAATGCATGAATGTGTATATGTGTGTTTGTGCTTTATGTGCATGAGAAGAACGAAAAGGATTTGTGGTTTCGAGAGGTTTCGCCCAAAGTTTCTACATTCGAATGTGCAGGTCAGGCTCGAGTATATCAGCTGGAGTCTTAAATGGTTTATTTTCATGACTTCGCCTCGTGGAATCGCGTAAAAGTTGTTCTCAAGGAAGCAGATAGAAGTCGAGGATATAGGAGAGGCAATGAAATGGAATAGATAATTAAGTGATCTCTCTGTCTGACTCGCACTCGCTTTGTGTTGCTTGAATGAAAAGAAAGCATGTCAGGGTCATTTGGAACTCTATGAATTTGTAAACAAGTTCTATTTTTTCATAGAAATTTTTAAAATGCATGTTGCGTTGCATTTTTATTCCAGAATCCTTTTCTAATATTAATTTTTCTTAATTTTATTTTCCTTAATTTTATTTTTCGTAATTTATTTTTCCATCATTATCATTTTTCTTAATTTTTTATTCTCCGTTTTTTCCTTAATTCCTTTTCAATAATTTCTTTAAATTTAATTATCGACTTCTTTAAATTGTTTCCATAATTTCTTTCTCCTTAATTACTTTTTCTTTATTTGTTTTCAGAATTTTTATTTCCTTAATTTCGTTATCACTAATTATAATTGTTCTTAATTTTTGTATTCTCCCTTATTTCCTGTTCTTCACTTCTTCCTTAATTCCTTTTCCATTAGTTATTTATCTCTAATTATAATTTTATTTAATTTCTTTCTCCTTGAATTATTTTTCCTTAAATTTGTTTTCTACATTTTTTCTTACCACGAAATTTATTTTTATTCTAATTTTCAATACCCTTTTTTCCGACTGCGATAAATTGAATAAATTAAAATTCTCTCCTCGCCAATCGCAGCCTCCACTCAATGCCATTTTCCATTCGGGTCACACGAGTTCACCTCAGTCCTCTCCACTACACCATTATCTCTCTTAACGCGAACACCGAACATTGATCGCTTAATCGCTGTGAAATATCACACAAAAAACGCCCACCGCTCAGAAGATTCTCAATTATTGAAACTCGCGGTCGCCAATCGACAGCTGGCGAATCTGACAAAAACAAAGAAAATATTAAAAAAACTACAAAAAAAAATAATCTGTTGAAAAAAGGAATCCGTTGAAAAAAAAATATCCATTTAAAAAAATCAGGTAGCCCATTGAAAAAAACCAGGGAACCCATTGAAAAAACCCCTTCCATCATTAACTTTTCCGCTGATTGAGGCAATTTTCTCATACGAATGGTTTTCGTAATATTTTCGTATATCAATTTCTTTTTTCATATTTCAAAAATTTATATATTTCCTCTTTTATTCGATATTCGATGCGACGTCCTCAAATCATTAAATTTACCAACCATCAACTGCTTTTTTCCTCACAATGATGGGGTGAATTCTACTATATAGTGTATCACTGTTGACCCAGTGAGAGGATGTGAGTGTGTGAGTCTGATCTGATAGAGACAGATGGCCGATGGTGGGAGGCGAGGTGGAACCGCGTATCGTAAATTACACCTGAAAAACTCGTAAATTTCGTGTGAGCTTCACCGGAGTCGAAAATGGCGAATGAAATTTGGAAAATTTTCCATCTAAAGCAAAGTGATTTGCCACACATGCCACGCCCCCCAGGGCTGGACGACGGCGATGGCCTGCGGTTGCCTTTGCATCAGACTCAATTTGACTCCGTGTGTGGACTACGAGAAGAGATTAAATTTGGGTAAATTTGTTTGTCCAACACAATCACATTCGTTCTCGCTCGCACGTTCGCTCGCTCGCTTTGTGATCGCAGGTGTCGTCTCCTCTGTCTATTCTCTCTCCCTCTCTGTCATTGTCTATGTCACTTTCTTTCTCACTCTATCTCTCTCCCACTCTCCCTTTCTGTCTCACTCTCCCCTTCTCTGTCTCTCTGTCACTCTTGTGCATTAAGGAAACTTTGTTGTTCGGTTGATTCGGTTTCGAGCATGGTTTTTGTTTGTAATTGAAAGATGTTTATCTGTAATTAGTGCGGAGCAAGTTAGAAGGCAACAAAGCTACGGTGAAGTAGAAGTCAACCTCACCGACCACACCAACTCACACACACACCAACACAACCTAACATTTACCAACACAACAGACCCACTAACCCGCACACATCAACGATTACTGGCACACGAGGTCACATAGACAGAGTACCAGGGCGGCATAAACACACACACACACACACACACACACACACACACACACACACACACACAAGCACACAATTGCACCCAAATTACAGTCGAAATTTGGGCTTAAAGCCATCTTTCTCATGTTCTGCTTTTATCGACGTTCCCATCAATTTGCGAATCCCTATCCCTAATATCGTTCAGAAAAGGAGCTTTGTTTGGGTTTTTCCCCACTTTCATTTAATAGTTGTTTTTTAGCCACCACGGTTTTACTTGAAAATCGTTTCGCGGATATTTTCCATCAATTGGGTTTTATTTCTGCTACGTTGTTACTAAAAGCAGTAAAATACATTAAACTAACAGAAGGAAAGTAGTAGTAGAAAAAACATTTAAAATCACTATAAAAACTTTGAATAAAAAATACTAAAATATAAAATAAAACTCTGAAAAATGATTAAAAACACTATGAAGTAAAAAAAAAACAATACAAAATAACAAAATCATTACAAGATAATACAAAATAAAATCAAACAAATATCGAAAGTATAATTCGGTAAAAAGCTCCACGTAAAAACATTAGAAGAAAACCCAATTGAAAAACAAATTTGGAATCAAATAGTGGTCGGAAAAGGCTGAAAAAGATCACACTTGTGAATAATTGATGTTCGCTTCAAATTGACCGAGAGGAAAATCCACTCAACCGAAAGCAAAATATACAGTAAAAATACAATATCCACACAGAACAAATATAAAGAAACACTTAAATATCCTTTTAACAACAATATATAACAATATAAATAAAACATATTACAGAGAGAAAGAAATACATTCAAAACCAGATGGCAAATTCCGCAACCGGAAATTGTTTTTACAAAGATTTTTCAAATATATGAGCAAAAAATCCATTCCAACAATAACAAACAATAACAAAAAACCGAAAGCAAATAAATATGCATTTCGAATTCAGATCGAGTAGCGAGTTCGAGTTCAGAAACATCATAGGTATAAAGCAGTATTTAAAGGTTAAATAGAAGGAAAAAAATACATTAAGAAACTTTAATAAATTTTTAATAATTTTATTTTTTCCTTCAGGCCTTGGCCGTCGCCTTTCCTTGGCAATAAATTTTCGAAATACAATTTTCTGATTTTTCCCCATTCGTCAACGGGCTCCTTGTTAGAGATTTTTTTGTTGTTGTTCGCGACCTACATCAAGTGTGCAATGCATGAGAGACCTTTGAGGCTTCGGCAGAGTAAGAGAGAGAGAGAAAGAAAGAACTTTTGGACGATGTTCACTTTAGTCGAGACTGAGAAGGAGGATCCTTGGAATCGCACAAAGACGTAAAGATTCAAACAGGGAGAGGACGAGGCTGAGCGAGGAAGCGGAACAGCGAATAGTGGGAATGAGAGCGAGATGGATGGAAAGTGTGAAGAGCTCTCATGTGCGAAATTCAATTTGAAAAGAAACGTGGCCGGAAAGAAGCCGTCAAAGAAAGAACTCCTCCACCTTAGCATTGAGACTGAGAAAAATGGTCTGTCCGACTGACTGTGTGAATCTCGCTCGCCGTGATTGACTGCTGGGATCGTGAGTCGGCGGTTAATTGAAAGCGCAACCCGGAAAAGCAATCAAAGCCCACACCTTTCAATGTGATCTCCTGTGCACACTCTGCGGATCGCAATTTTTGTGCAGAAACTCAGTAAAATATTGAAGTAAAAGAAAATTAACCAAAAAATGGTTATTAAATATATATATATATATATAATATAAATATACCCAATTGAATGTGATTTTTATAAATTAAATATATTCTTAAAATAATTCATATTTACAAAAATTTAAGTATATTTAAAATACTTTTATGTACTTGGTCAAACATTTCATATTTTTTCTCATATTTTATATTTTTTCAAAATTATTTAATATTTTATATATTTCAAAACATATTTTTTTGCAAAATTTTGATTTCATTATCCAAATTAGAAATTTTTTTTTTAATTTTGTATTTTTTTTTAAATCTTGAATTTTATAAATTTTTTATATTTTTTCAACATTAGTTGTTTTTTTTTTAATTTATATTTTTCTCAACCATTTTCTGTTTCAAAGTTATATATTCTTTTAAATTTATACATTTTTTAAATAATTGTTGTATATTATTTTTATAATTTTGTTATTTTTTTTTGTTAACCTGATTTATTTATAATTTCTTTTATTTTATTATCTTCTAAATATTTTCTAAATATATTACATGTTTTTTTTTTCTGAAGACCAAGAGATATCTTACTGAACTCTTTAGAGAACGGAATTTCCTCTCGTTCTTAAACCAGGAAAAAATGGCTTCCTCCCACTAATTAAGTCCGTGGACAAAGTGAATGAATTTGCGGCGAGAAAAAGACACAGGGGGAGTGGAAGAAAGTGCTAATGAGTATTAAATTACTTTCTTCCTCTTTTCAATTCGCACATTTTTCACAGACCAACCATGGCAACCCCATCTAAGCACTTGGGATTTCTTTTGGCCGCAGCTCAAGGGCCACCCTTTGAAGCGGGGCGGAAATTTTTTCGCTCCCTTCTTGCGATGAGTTCGAAAAAGTTCACAACAAGTCTCGTGAGTTCGAACAAACATTTACATTCCCTATCCCCATATATTTTTCATTCCGCCCTCCTTAAAATTTTTCGCTCCTCCTTTCTTTAGATTTTTCACTCTGTCTCTCTCTCGCTTATGCAAAAAGTTCAGGAACTTTAATCGTATTTTAATCACGAATTTCCCCACCAATTGAAGTTGAACGCGTGAAATTTAACAAAGGAATGAGAATTTCGTGCCTTCTCCACACCGAAGCCACTTGTCGAGGGGTGTATGAAGTGTTGTTGTTGTTCTTGGGGGCTCTTGAATGTAAAATAAAAGTTATTCAATTGCAATTAGGATGAATTTCGAGGGAATGAAACTTTTGTTTCCATCTCTTTGGGAGGAAGGAATTCCGAATGGATTCGATTTTCGAATTAATTACCTGCGTGCGAGCGGAAGTTTCTGAAGAGTTTTCGAAGTCACTTGAAGGTTTCCGATTATCCGAGTAATTAAAAAATATATATTCATTAATATCAATACTTTGTAAAATAACGCCAAAAGTTATTTTATTTTATTATCTACTTTAAAAAATCTATTTCCATTATTTCTCGAATTTGTAAGCTTGTTTGTTCAAATAAATGTTTTTAAATTTTTTTAAAATGACTCAATTTGCCCTTTTATTATATTATTAAATGATTTCTTTCCTGCGGTCAAAATGTACGAGAAGTGAATTCCAATTTCTGTCACGGCCACGAAATCCCAGCCATAGATTAAAGCCATTTCACGAAATCTGTGAGAGAACTACATTAGGGCAGCAACGAAACCTACAAAATATCCTGAAGGAATAAAATGCAGCGAACGCACGAAGGAACTCATTCAACCGGGAAACAGTGTTGGTAAACGTGAAACAAATAATGCAGAAAAACTAACATTGAAAAGAAGTTCGAACATTTTTAGTCATTCAAAATTTAAAAAAACAAAACAGAAAAAACACCAGCTCAATTCAAAAGTTTCAAAAAATGCAATTTTTAAAAAAAGTTATAAAAAAATTAAATAAAAACAAAATATCTCGATTCATTTCAATGTTCACAAAAACCTTGAATTGAATTCGGGAAATTTTTAGAAACATTTCTTGTTCGCGAATTCCTTAGGGCACTTTACCAACACTGATCTGCTGTTGTTGCTGCTCGCTGCGCCCTCATTAGCGGCAGCAACAACATGAGTTGCAGAAATTAGCAATTACACCGACGTAACTCACCGCAACTGACACGCCCCGTCGCCTCACCAGGGAGTCGGATCTCGATCTCTCTCTCTTTCTCCCTCTCCACGCCCACTCGCACCTTCCCGAGATCCTCGAGCCACGCTCATCACATCAGACATATCAGCAAATGCACCGTTAAGCACACTCATTCACCGGCACATGTTCAAACACAAATACAATTGTGGGCATCTGCACAATGCACTAATACAAGTGCACTCAGACACAAATACATTCAGACACAAATACACTCAAACTGTGATACACGTATATACATAGATTTGTTATAGAAAATCTGAGGAACAAAATAAAATTTTAATTAAAAATTCTTCCTAACCTATTTTCCTCACCATCCACTAACCGGAATTAGCCCCTCATGATTTCATTTCCTACACCCTCTCTCTCTCTCTATCTTTCTCTCTCTCACTCATTATATTTCTGGCTCCTTCTCTCAGAATCGCATCCACTAGACGGCGGCAACTCTGGGTCACCGGTTTGTTATTGTTGTGGTTATAGTGAGAGAGGGAGATCGAGTGGAGGAGTCGGAAAAATTGCGAACTAGCAAACGGAAAAACTGCGAGCGGAAATATTTCCGCTGCGGATAGAAATCCCCGAAGAATTGTCAGAGAAATCGATGGGGAAATGAACAGATTTAATCATACAAGGATACGAACATCGCCGTTAGATTTGTTATTCCCATTCACTGTTGTAGTTGTTGTATTATGCATACATGTTTTATTATTGTTGTTTTTGTTGGTTAAATGAACAACGCTTTCATGGGGCAACACGTTCGCTTGTGCGCGTTAATCTGGCAACACTTTCACGCCTTGCATATTGAAAGCGATTGTAAGCAGATCGGATCAGGAGGATTGTGGGAGAAATTTTAGTTCACACATGGTTGAAAATCGTTACACCATTTCAGTAACCACTATTAATCGTTACAAAGTTATGGGAACCTACAATACAAATTTTAAAAATTAAAATTATGGAAATTTGTTATCTATAATTTAGATAATTTGAATTCATATCATAAATTAGAATTCATCCGAAAATTTAGAAAACAACAAAATTAAATTATCTATTATTTTCTATTAAAAATCAAGTATTTTCGATTAAAAATCTATTAGTTTCTATTAAAACGATTTTATTTTTTATCAAAGTTCTAATATTTTCTATTGAAATTCAATTATTTTCTATAAAAATTCAATTATTTGCATTTAAAGTTCTGTTATTTTCTATTAAAATTCTATTATTTTCCATTAAAATTCTATTATTTTCTATTAAAATTCTATTAATTTCTTTTAAAATTATATTATTTTCTATTAAAATTATTAAATTACATAATAAATAAAATTTTTTAAAATGCCTTTTTTATTATTCTTTTCATGATGAGTAGTTGGTAACGATTTTCGATTCATACTCATACTCAGGGCCACCGCAGCTGACAAAATATAACCACAATTAATCGTTACACGTGCCATCCTTAACATCAATCCTGGAGGGTTCACTGTGGTTACGGGCAACAACAACCACAAAATCAGCTGCTGCAGTGGATCATTAAAATTAATTTAAAGTTGTCCGTAAAATTTTGTTGCCGGCGTTTTTATTTTATTTTATTTACATATATTTTTTTTCAATTTTGTCATTTTCCCCACCTCAGGTGGTTGAAAATTCTCTCCCCAAGAACACTGAGGCAATGAAATCAACACAAAAATTTCATTAACTGCAGCGAGCTGACAGAGACGAGGTGGGTGGAAGAGGAAAAGATGGCGAGAAAGGAAAGGCGAAAAGGAAGGCGAGAAAGGAAAATTATGGAAAGGAAGGTAGAGGTGAAAAATGTTGGGAAGGAAGGGGTCGATAGTGCAACATGCAAGAGAGAAAGTAGGTAATTAGCAACAAATGTGCGAAATATTAGGCCACAAGAGTAACTACAACAAAAAATATAACAGTAAAAATAACAACAACAGTTGCAGCAACAAAAACTACAATAACAACTTCAACCATGAGTGATGAAAACTTTCAGCTCGTTTCCGTTTCCGCATTTAATGGGAAGATGGACCAGTGGCGTCCGAGGGGGAGCAGGGAGTGGGTGGTGAAAGCTGAGAGAAAGAGAGAGAGGTTGGAAAAAAACGCGAAACAAACAGAATTCCAGAATCCCTTCATCCCGCGTGCTTCGGTTACGCGAGCGCCTTCAGGCCAAGCTCCTAAACGGTGGGAACCAACCGTTCTCTCGACCCTTTCTCTCTCTATTCTCCTCTTTCCCTCCTTTTCCTTCCCTTCCTTTTTCTTCCCCGTCGCTTCTCTTTCACATCCTTTTTCCAACCCCTTCCCCCTCATCGAGCCACGACACGTTCACGAGCCCCGGGGCGCCAAAGCATGAGAAGCAACATGAAGAGCGTGCGTGTGAGAGAGAGATGGAGAGATAGAGCGAGTGGAAAAATGCGTTTGTATTTGTTTTCGCGCTCCACTGCAGGGCGCCGAGTGGTGTTGCTCAAGGATCCCGAACTGCAAAAGGACCCCAGAAGCCCGCCGAACCCAAAAAAGCGCAGCTTAAATTGCAGATGGCCGAAAAGAAAACTTCTCGCTATTGATGAACTAGAAGGGCCAGAGAGAGAATGAGAGAGGGAGAGAGCGAAACTTTTTTGGCCAAGTTGCCGGAGGAGGCTCCACGTAGTTTGGTTGATGCGAAGGATCGGTCAGGACTCGTCCTCAGTCGGTCGGTCGATGTGAAAAAAGCGGAGAGAGATAAATAATTAAAATCGAATGGAAAAGGAAAAAAAACGTTCCCAGTAGCGGGATTTCAGCGAGAGAAATTTGGAAAAATATTTAAGGAAATATTTTTGGCAGGCCTTTTAAATGGAGAACAATTAAAAAAGAAAGCAAAATAAAAAAAACAGAAAGGATGTGGGTCGAATGTGAGAGGAAAATACAGAGAAGAGGGGAAATAGATTAAACTTTATCTGACGAGAAGAATATACCAAACGGCAAGCAGAGAAAGAATGAGAGGGTCTCAGAGCGAGATAGAGGTAGAGGGAGTTAAAGACAGAGGGAGCGAACGTATGGGAGAAACACGAATGGGATGTGGCATAATTTTAGGCGTGTAAACTGTCAGAATTTGTCGCCGTCAGTGACATGAGATAAACATGCAAATATACAAATTCCCCAGCAGACGCTCCACAACCACAACTCCACGTAGCTCCCTCTCTATCTCCTCCCTCTCTCTCCCCTATCTCTCTCTATCTTTGTGTCTTCTCAACCATCACATAATATCTCCTATCGCTCGCTCTCGCATCAGTCGCTACCTTCCTCCCCATCTCTATCTAATTCACTTGGTTGTTCATTCAACAGCCAATCGGACGGACATACAATCGTAGAGACAGACAGTCGGACAGACAAGCAGACAGTCAGATCAACAGACAGACATTCGATGGGCAGATATTCGAGCCGCATCTATACAATCCACAAATTTCACACCCCAGTGTGGCGATGTCGAATTGATGACGAAGGATGCCAAATCCATCGAGAGGCGAGATGTCGACTCCAGATTGAGAGGGAGACAGACAGACAGGAGAAGAGAGATGGAGTGAGTTAGAAGAACAAGAATAAGCGATGGCGAGTGAGAAAATAATGTCTATTGACCTTCGATGAGGAAGAAATCAAATCGAAAGGTCTTCCCTGGCTCGTGTAGGGCTTTGATAGATGTAAAGAGAAAATGGTAAAATGGCAATATTCTATTTTATTTAAATATAAAAATTCAAATGAAAACGAGACACTCGCTCACACACACACACACACACACCAACAAACACACTCACGTACGAGTGACATTCACAGGCACAACAACACAATGCTACACTCACACAAGGACACGCACATTTACGCAAATGTATTTCAAATACGTCGCGTCGACCAAAGGAATTGATCCAGATCCGGATCCGGAATTTGCATTGAACGAGGTTGCAAGCAAGCGACAACAACAACAAAAACCACAGCCACAATGCGAAGTGGAAGAGGAAGAATTGTCAATGACACTTCAGCTCGGAGCCAGGATATCTTGAGCAAGTTCTCCTTGTCATGTTTCTTTCTCCTCGCTCCAAACATACATATTCGCTGCGGGGGAATGCGAAAAAAATTCACAAAATTAAACTATGAATTGATTTTTTTGTATTTCATAAAAAAATATTTATTTAAAAATTTAAGAAATCCCGGAGATTTCAAGGGAAATGTTTTGTTTTGAAAATGGTGAAATTTTTGAAATATGACTCAATTTTTTCATTATTCAGTTATTTTATTTTACTAAATAAAATAACTGAATATTGCATGAAATAGTCCTTTGTTAAAAAATATAAAAAAAATATAAAAAAATAAAAAAAAATATAAAAAAAAATATAAAAAAATCTAACGTTCGTTTATGGAATAATAATTATATATTTATTTTATATTATTATATTATATTAAATAGTATTATTAAATAATTAATTAATTAATAATTGTCCCAAATTTGTCACAAAGTCACAAAGCCATTTCCAGGGTTGCTACACGAAGTCGGGACCCGAAATTTTCGCCGCGAAAATTTTGTTTGCAAAATATAACAAAAACTTTTACCTGCTCGGAGCTGGAAAATTGGACGAAAGAATCTGGAAGTTTTTGACGAACGTACTGGAACTGAACGAAACCACTTTCACTACTGGCAGCACTTTAAATTCCAATTCCAAAACCCAATTCGTGGTTTGTGTCTTTGCAGGTTTGGTTTGTATCTTTGGTTGTATCTTTGTATCGGTTTAGACTGTAAATGTCGAGACTCGTTATATGTTCAGGTTTGTGCGCAGACTAGTGCTGAACGTGAAAGCAACCCTGGAAATGGCGACTTTGACCGACCCTGTTATTCGAATACGAGCTTCTGATTGGACGCGATTTGAAATTTCAATTCCGTTCAGTTCAGTTAGTAGCAGGGTTGTCGTTTCGAATTTTTCGAGCGAAGTGTTAGACAAGAAAAAGTGAAGTGAAACGGAGAAAAGTGAAGTGCTTTGTAAAATGTATTAATTTCATACAAATTCATAATTAACACTTAAACATAACATTGATATTTATACAAACTCTTCAGTTTTGGCACGGTATTGTCGGCATTCCAGTATTGAATTTTTAGAAAATGTTGGGTAGGTACAAGTCTGTCAGAGATTCTGACGAGTAAAGAATCGCGAAACTATATGTTTTTACAACAAATTTTAAGAAAAGTTCATTATGATTCAAGATTTGAAAAGTGAAGTGTTTCCAAAAAAAGTGGAGTGCCGTAGTGTTTGGGGTCAAAGTGAAGTGAAACACTTCGATTGAAGTGACTTCGACAACCCTGGTTAGTAGAGTGTTTATGTGTTTCAATTCCATTATTTACGAGACTGAGTATGAGACTGAATATCCCTACTGAGTGGCTTTTTCAATGAAGTTTATTTAAATTTCGTAGTTTTCAAATGTTTTTCAAATGCAACCCAGGTACTGTTTCACTCAACATGACGTCCCACTGACAGTTCGAAATCGTTTTCACTCAACTCACTTCCACAGCGTTCCGCAAGAGTAAAATTGCCTGGTGATTTCACTCCACGAGCGGCAGATTGTTCGACAGCGACGTCGACTGCTCTCTGCGTTCAGTTGAATGTCAAAGCTCGTCCACGTCGGTCGTTCATTCGCTCGTTTGTCGTTGTTTTTGCCACCGATGTTGGTCGCCGCGCCCGTGGAATGTGTCGTGTCGCCCGTGTGTCAGTAATGTTTATGATTGTGACAAATGGATAAATTATAAAAATCCAATAGTTTTACTCAGGAAATTCTTTCCATCGAGAGATTTGTGAATTTAGCCAACGCAGCGCGTGGCCCGAGGCGAAATTTGTGCAAAAAGTTGTTGCCGTGTTGCTGAGTGTGTGTGTCGTGCGCTCGAATTGTTTACGGCAATTTTATTCTGCTCGCATTCTGTTGCATTTTAATTTCATAACTTATTTAATTTATCGGCCGTGCGTGAAACAAACTAGTTTCCATTATTTGTGGACGTCGTGGAAATCGTGCCGTGCCTCAGGGACGTCGTCTGTGGAAATCCAGCTGCTACAGCTGTTTTCGAGGAAAAACAAAGAAAAAACTGCGGGGTGAAAACTTTGACATTTCCCCAAGTGTGAGTGTTTTCTTCCACTTATCGCTTGTTTGTGTTTACACCATTTGTTCGATCTGTGACTAAAAGCGAATGGTGAGTTTTTTGTCTGTTTTGTGTAATGTTATGAAATTTTCCTCAATTTTCCCAGAAATTTCAAATTGTTTTGAATTTATTTTCGTTGGAAATTTCTTGCATTTTGGCATTTTGTGAGTGTTTTTCTTTGACACTTGTCGCAGGGGTTGGGGGGAAATTTATTCGTTGCTCCCGGAACTCGTTGGAATTCGAACACAGGATTTTTGGTGCCGGATTGTACGATAACTGTTCAAAACAAATTTCTCTTTTTTTAAATTGTTGTTAGTGAAATTTTATTATTTCAATTTGTGAAGATTTTCCTATTTTTCCGTAGTAAGTTTAATTTCCTTAAAAAAATTAAAAAAGTTAAGTTTCTTTTTAAAAGTTTTCTCGCTGGTCCACTTCGGGTGGCATCACTTGTTGCAACATCTGCATTTGCCGCTCTCACTCTCGCACAGGGCTGTCGTCTGTCTACAATTGTCGTGGCGAGTTTTCACTGCTTTTTACAATTTTGAATTCTATGTTTAATGATGTGAGTTTTTTAAGAAATTTTAAAAATATTTTAAACTAAACAAAATTTATTATAATTTTATTAGGTATATTATTATAATCTTATTATAATAATAAAAATATGTTTCAATTTAGACAGCCCTGGTGCCGGCACTTGTCTTACTTAACTCCTTTCTCTCTCTCTGTTTGAGTGCATTTTCACTCTCTCTTCTCTACCTCAACGTTCGCTCAATTCCAGCGATGCCAAACAGATGAGAAATCCGTGCCACACACTGAAAAATATATCTGTGTATTTCCGTGTTTAGTACAAAATCCATATATTTGAAGAAAAAAAAAGAGAAATTTATTGATTCAACATTCATCAACATTTGATCATTTTATGAAAAAGTCATTATTTGATAAATTTAAAAATTTAATAATTTTCATGGTAAATTCAAATATTGATTATTTATATAGAATATTCAATATTCAGAATATTCAAAAGGAAATTCAAAATTGGAACAGAAAATTCAAAATTTGAACGTTATTATGGAAAATTAATTGATTGATTCATGGAAAATTCAAAATTTGAAGCTTTCCATTGAAAATTTAAATATTGTTCATTTTTGTGTAAAATTCAAAAAATATAGTTTTTATATAAAATTGAAAATTTGATCATTTTCGAAATATATATAACATAAAACATATTTTAGATATTTTTAAAATTTCGATCTGAAATACCCGTAGATTTGGGAAATTTTAACGCAAATTTCCGTGTCTCCGCCAAGGGGTCAAATTCACGTAGAACACGGAAATATCCGTGTAGTTGGCATTGCTGCTCAATTCGCTAAAAGAAAAAACCTGTTCGCTTCATCGGCATTTGTTGCAGCAACGCCGACTGAGACGTTTCACATCGGTTGCTTGGCATTCTACGGAACGAAAGAGAACCGCGAAGAAGAAGGCGATGAATGGCAGAAGGCACGATGGTGATTGGTGGGGGTCGGTGAAGAAGAAGAAGGAGTAGATGGAGAATGCAGTTTTAAATATTCCGCGTGCGACATGCAGAGCAAACAAATGTCAATGTGTGTGGCGCGAAGTTTTTTATGAATGTATGCAGTTATGTGTGTGTGTCTTCTGTTTGCCACCGTGAGTGTGTTTGTGTGTCGACGTACGATGGTTGAATTAAAAATCGCGCACGTTGCACCGATGCATCGTTGTGTGTGGTTTCGTTGTTGTTGTTGTGGGTGATATTTTTATGATGTTTTTTGTTGTTTATGTTGTTGGTGTTCATGCTACTTCATGATAATGTTGTCTCCCGTGTGTTGATTTTTTATGTTTCAGTTGTTGTTGTTGTTGTTGCTGCTGTTATTGTTGATGGTACTTCACGATTTTGCTGCATCTCCACTTGTTGTTGTTATTATAGTTATTGCTGTAGTTTATCGTTGTTGTTTATGTTTATGCTACTGGTGTCACCAACGTCGCAAATTATCTCTCTCTCACTCCTACACACCCACAACTCACTCTCTCTTTTTCTCATGTTCCTCTCCATTCACAACTTTTTTACATTATTTTTGATTTTTACATATTTTTGATTTTGGTGAAAAACCACAAAAACATGGAAAAATGAAACTCTGCAGCTTGCATTAGATATGGAAGGAAAATATCCTTTGCTCCGATTACAACAAAGGTCTTATTGTTGCTGCTGTTGTGAATTCGGTTACCGCATCTCTCGACGAACCGTCTGGACGTCATCGTGTTCCCATGCGAGGTCGTTGACTCCGTTGACTCCATCGCCTTCTTCCGTTCACGCTTTGGTGTTGCTTTTGTTGTTGTCGTTGGTTGGTCTCGCAAAGGTGTCTTCACCGCATGCTAACAATTGTTGTTGTTGTTAATTCACGTCTTTTGCCGCTCTTCTCCCTTATTTACTTCTTTATTTCTTTCGTTTTTTGATTGTTTCTTTATTTTTCCATTCCGTTTTTTTTCATTCTTTTTTTTATTCTTTCTTTTTATTAATTTTTTTCCTTTCATTGTTTCTTTATTTATTTTTTTCATTTCTTTTTCTTTATTATTTCTTTCTTTTCACATTCCTTCTTTAATTTTGTTTGTTTATTCAAAATGTTCTTCGCTTTCGTCAAAGGCCCTCTAAAAAAAAGTCCACGTTTCGACCCAATTGAATTCCACATTGAATTTCAAGTTCGAATCCATCGCCGAGACTTCGATTGTCTTCTCGTCGTCGCCATCACCATCGTCGTTGTTTCCAAGAATTGGTTCATCATTTATGTATCTACTTGTTTTATTGCTCTTCGGATTTCATTCGCGATTAATTCCGCATTTAATCGCAATCTTAATTTGATGGTCATTTTTTTGTTCATCATCGTCTTGTTTTAATTTAATTGTTATCTCATAAAATATTTATTTTACTTTATTGTTGTTACTTACTTTTATTTGTTGCTCTATTTTTGATCGCTCTCTTTCTGACAGTTAACTCATTGATTCAACTCGATCATTCTCTGTTTCTCATCCCCTCTTATCTCTCTCAATTATTTTAACTTTTTGCGTATTATTTCTTTTTCCCAATAGGTTTTCTCCCTTTTTTTATATTTAATTTACTGTCGTTCTTTACAACATATCTTCTCTCAATTTGAATCTCTTGGCTTAATTTTTTAATATTTTCTTCTCCTACCTTCAGCTGTTAGGCTCTATCTATCAAAATAAATGACTCTGCCTTCTCCTCTAAGTATTTCTGTAATTATTCCGCTTCTCCCATCACTCGCTATGCCTAGAAAATAAATTACTCTGTACCCCTCTCTTTCTCTCGGGCAACCCTACCCCGGAGCCCATTCCACCTTCAGACACTGCTGATAAAATTTCGCATTGAAGTGTGTTCGGAACGGCAATTGATGTGGAATTTTTTTCCGAGTCTTCATTTTCGTTCACTATCAGCGAGTGTCAATCAAAAAGAGTCAACAGAACAAAAACTTCTATCGATATCAGCAAGTAATTTGCATAGTCATTAGTTGTAAGAGCATGGCAATGAGTTATTTTTTAATTTTCGCATGGAAATAAATCGTTTTCCAGAGCAAAAAGTAATCATCGCCCGCAACAAATTATTCCCAACTGATATAAGACTTGCATTTCTGATTTTAATTGTTATTAAATTTTATTTCAATTTCCTAGAACAACAATTGTAATAACTTGTGAATTCTGTATTCGTCATCGCTACATTTCACGCTTCTCTGTCTACGCCCTCGAGCATATCACGCCTTAGCCGTCTATTCACCATGCCATTGTTGCTAAAAGCCCTGCCCCCAGCGGAACTCATTTGCGAGTTCTTCAATTATTTTAATTGCATGCAAATCGCACCCGGAGCACGAAATTAAAATAATGAAAAACGTCTCCTGGCGGCGCCTGAAAATGATGTCAACGCCATAAAACTGTCCTCCCCATTTACTATTATCGCCTTCCTCAACTTCCTTCACTTTCGGTTGCTATCTATCTGTTTCTATCTCTATTTGTATTTCTCATTGCTCTCACTCTCTCTTCATATCCAACTTTCATTCACTTTTTTTATATTTTCTCTCTGCGTTGTTTTTTTTTTTTTTTTCATTCACTCTCACTAAATTCCTCTTTCCATCATCCTTTTTTATAGTACTTTCTTTTTATACATAGCTATCTCTTACTTTTTTGTATAACTAACCCTCTCTCCATTTTTTTTGCGTTCTCCCTCTCTCTTTGTGGTTATCTCCCTCCCTCAGGTGCGTTTTCGCCTGCACACTAATTAAACATTTCTTCCGATTGACTGCGTGGAAAATTCGCTCGTTTATGCGCCAGCCACACCTTCATGGTGTGTCGCCTTCTATGCCCACATCTCCCACCTATCTTCCCACTCCTTCTGAAACCTCTCGTTCCCCACCAACTTCAGTGAATACGGCACAGTTTGGAGCCCGTTTTGGTCTGTTGCAACACTTTACTAATTGCTGGACGCAGCCTTTAGTTTCGTGCGAAGTCCTCATGTCGTTGACTGTCATCTCACTTGCAAGTTGAAACGCACATGTGTCATCTCCGTTGCACCTCTATCTTCTCACTCTCTCTCTCTCTGCTTCCTTCTCTTTCTCTGTCTCTCTCTCTCTCTCTGTCGCCTCTACCATCTCTCTCGTCTGAGTAGGATGGCTTTAAATTTAAAATGCATGACGTCTCTGAATTCAATTTGAATATTGAAGATGACGAACGTCATGAGCCACGGTGGTAGGCCAAAGGTGGGTGGTGGGTTCACTTGGTGGAGATTTGAATGCGTCAGAGCCCGTGGAAGATGTCATCAGGGAAGTGCTTTTAGCGAAATAAACATGAGGTGCACCTGGGTCTACTCTTGGGATTGACGATGAGGTGCCGCAGCAGCGCTTCTGCAATTTACCAGAGGAATAAACTCGGTTGTGTGTGGAAATCGTGTCTTCTGTGTTGAAATGCAAATTAAATCACACATTGAAATCGCAAACTGAACCGAACTAGAAAAGTTTATCATATATTTTTATAGATTTTCCGAAAAAAAATTTTACTTTGAAAACTTTTTAAAATTTTTTTTTTAAAAATTGTATTTTAAAAATTCTGCGTTGATTGAATTGATTAATTCTCATTGTCATAATTGAAACCAACTAATTGATAATAAAAAACCATATATTTAATAGAACAATTTACATTCCATTTAAATTCTTGCATTCCGATGTGATGAAATCGTTTTGAAAATGTTCGGATTTCCGTGAAAATTTTAGCTCTAATAATAGTTTGAAATAAAAATTACAACATTTTTATTCATAAAATTTAATTTATTTAACATTTGTTTTGCGTTAACATCGTTTCGATTGTATATTAAAACTACAATACACTGATACAAAGCTCACACACAAACACAAACAAATTCATGTGTACATATCAAATGGCATTCGCCGCGAACTCATTTATGCAGGCGCCAGCGGAAATGTGCTGCATAAAATGCTGTAGTCGTAGGACTCATTGTTGTTTCTGGCAACTATTTGCTTCTGCCCAACATTTCGCAACAAAAATAGAAGTGATAAAAATAATAATATCAAATACCGCTGGAGACAAAATTCTAAAATGCGAAAAATCTCCGCTTTGTGTTGGATTTTTTCTCTCGACTTTTATTCCCTGGTTTTATTGTTAATATTTCGTCAGTGTGTGTGTGGACAATTTTCGCTGTGTTCTCACACAAGTAATGCCCATGGACGAGTAGTGCGAGGAAAATCTCGTCCCCTTAAATCCTCCTCGTTCCCCCTCGGTCGACAGCTAAAAGCATTTGTTTGTCTCGCGTCCTTCGCGTTCGCATCCGCCGCGTCCTGCCGCTCATTTGTTTTCATAAATTTAAGTGCTGAAGCATGAAAACGCTCCTCGAGCCGCGTTCAACTTGCTGCACATTTTCGACCGAATGGCGTCGGTCGGGTGGGGCGGAGAGGGTAGAGGTTGGGTATCGAAGGGACCCCTGTTGCGGTTTCTTTTCACGAGTTGCCGTTGTAACTTTTGTGTTTATGGACAAATTTTTGGCTTGTGTTCCTTTCGTTCTTTTTCCACAATTTTTCTTGGATTCATAAAAATCTCGCCATGCGACAAGTTTTCGTTTTGTTTTTTTTTTTTCGCATGTCCCTATATCCATTTGGGGTAGTTTTAGGGTTAATGTCGGGGACACATTCGAGTGTTTGTATAACGTTTATGGGGCTAAGAGCTTTATGGATCGTTAGTGTGCTTTCGAGCAACGGAAACAAGTTGCATTTTCGGAAAATGAGAGTGGAGAGCGAGACCGACAGAGTCAGGGGTTCCCAACATTTGAAACAAAAATTCAGTGTGAGTTATTTAAGGATAAAAGAAATTTAATTTTTCGCGAACACTCACATGAATTGAATTTCTGAAATATTTTCTCATTGATCTATTTGTAGTTCTATTCATAAATCCTTTGTTGTCCTTTTTATTTCCCTCGGGAAATCCTTGGAATATTCGAGTGTTCGTTAAATAAACACAAAATTGACCACGAAAGCTCTGATATTCATTTTCACCAACCTCAACCTCCATCTCTCTCTGTCCTTCTCTATCTTTCACTGTCCTTCTCTTTCATTTCCGTTCTCTATTTATTTTTCTGTGATGTAAAATATACAAAAAAATCACAAAAGAATAGTCAAAGATTTCTGAAAAATTACAGTGAATGTTGTTTATTTTATGATTTAAAATAAATGATTCTTCTATCATTTCTCCATTTACCATTATATGGTGTATTTATCGTCAATTACTTTTCATCCCCTCACGAGGCGAAACTTCGCCGCAAAGTAAACGAAAATACTTACCATGAAATAACATGCTGAGATCTTCTACAATTTCGGCATGATACCGATGAAAGGAACAAGAACAGCGACAAAAAATATTCAATCAAAATAACAACAATAAGAACAAAAACAACAATAATAACAAAAACAATAAGAACAATAATAACAATAGCAACAACAGTCATAACAATCACTGTGAACCCCAGCATGACGAGAAATCGATAAAATAATATTTGAAATTTCGATTTAAAATGCATTTAGAAAAAAGTCTCTCTCTCACTCTCTCGCCATAACCGACTATCTGTTTCTCTTACGTCTCTTGCTCTCTTTTGCTCTTCCGCTATTTCTTTCCCTCCTTAGCTTATGAAGTTGCCTTCGGTTCCCACTCAAGGGGTTCCCGCCCATATGTTGCATGCTGTCAGCGGCACCATCGACATCAACAGGACCCTTGGCAACAACGCCCCCAATTGCAATAACAACAACAACAACAATAGCAATCACCCACAACAAGAAAAACAATCACAACAACAAAGTCACATCCTACAAGCTGACTTGTATCAGAATCGTGTGGAAGGTGGTGACGGAAACGGATGGAAGGAAAAAGTTGCAAAAAAACTTAAAAGCGCGAAAACGAAACCAATTGAAAATCAACAACGAAAGCAATTGATGCGGGAATGCGTTGCCAATTGTTGTTGTTGCTTTTATTGGGGCTGTTGTTGGGGTTGTTGTTATTGGCATGATTGCTTTTGTTGCATTTGTTGCATGGCTGAAGTTCGGCACTAAAGTGAAGAGATATGGGAACGCCTCACTAAGTTTAAGATGCGTCGCTTGCCATTGCTAAATTCAAATCTCACTCTTTCCGTCGATCTCTCTCTCACTCTGTCTGTCTCTCTCTCTATTTGTCTGAGCTTTTCTATGAATGGGCTGGGTTCCAGGGGCGCGGTTCTTCGGCGTGTGAATCGCATGAACTTTCCGCGTGAATGAGAAAGTTTGATCCATTATGTTCGTCGTTTTGCTACTTCTGTTTGTTGTTTAACGCCAGAGTCACTGAAAGTTTTCGAACCCCACTCCATCCCATCATGGTTTGCCAACAATCGTTTTGTGACGACTTCCTCGCTCAACGCAAGTTGCTCGTAATTTATTTTTCAAACCTCACTTACCACCCTCCGCGTTCCAAGCTCGCCTCCTACTTGAATAGAACTCCCTTCCTGTCGACTTGCTTCGAGCGCTGAACGCGTATGCAATAGCGGAATCATATAAAAGTAGTCTGGGTGGGGTTAGAGGTCGTTTTAGACGTCTTTCTGATGCTGGTAGGAATCAGATTGAGGGAGAAAGAAAGTGAATACGGGAGAGAGAGTGGCTGAGAGGGAAGAGTGAGATTCCGTATTACCTTCTCCCCCGCTGACTGTTGAATCCACAACATTCCCTCTACAAGAAATCGCTTTCTTAACCTTACAATTGCAGACATTACCTCGTTCTCTTTCTCTCACACTTTCATCACACTGCCTGTCACTCTCTCGCTGACTCAGTCAACCACCTCCAGTCATGTTCACCACCTCGTACTCCCCCCCTCTTCCACCTTCATCTCCGCCATCAACCAAGATGTCTTCAAATTTCAATGAACATTCACCACTCGCGCCATTTTGAGGGTTCATCAAGAACGCTTTTCTGGGGTGGAGAGGGCGCAACGTGGTTCGAAGATAAGGTAACGTTGGTGAAATAGGGAGCGTCAGAGGGTGGAAGGTGATATGTAAAGTGTTTTTCAAGTGCCTCGTTGTTGGGTGTCAATGAAAGTGATTTTGATGACGGGTGAACGCGTTTGAATTAATTATTTAGAGAACTTCGGTGAGCACAATAGGAGGGCAACACTTTGAGTGAGAAGAAAGAAGAAGTTAAAGGAAGAGAGAGCTAGAAGGAGAGACAACTAGAGAGAGATGGCATACACACGAGAGTTTCTTACCGGGTTTTCTTCTTTGGGGTGACGATGACAGTCTGTAATTTATTTAACAAAGAATTTTCGATAATTTACATAAAGTTTATTCTTATGATTAGGGAGGAAAGTATGTTATTTGGTGCTCTGCCTATAGGAATTTATTTTGAGAATAATCTGTTCATAGACATAATTTGATGAACTCGAGCTGTATGATTATATGATATAAGATATAAGTCTTACATTAGACTATGACAAGAAGTCTTCCATATATTAAAGACATCATCGTTCTTTCCCAAGAGTCTAGTTCATGTCGAGGCGTTAACATAAATCCACCAGAATTCTATAAATTCTGCGCACATCCTCCTAAATCGGTCGTCCTTCAAAATTACAATCCAAATCAAGCTCTCGTCGTAGTGCAGCAGGTCCCGTAGGATCACGAACGTATCGAAGTGAAGTCATAAGCCCACCTAATCTCGTATCTTTATCTCAATAAACGTCTTATTCAGCAGGGTTTTTTCCCTTCTCTCCAATTCATGCCTTAGTTTCTTCATCCTTACTCACATACATTTTCCTTACAGACTTTTTTCCTTACATATTTTTCCCCTCTTTTCTTGGCTTGATTTTGCTCGTCCTTCGTTTGTTCTTACAATTGCTGAATGTGGATGTGTAAAGCATAGAAAAGAGAAAGAAGGCAGCGTAGATTCCGAGTGTTCATGTATGTGAGAGGTGAGGTTTTAATAAAATCAAACGATGCCTGCGCACGGGCACAAATTTCCACTTAACCCTGCTCATGGAAAGAACAGAGCGAGAGCTAGACGAGAAAGAAGCGACGTGAGAGCGCCGACCATCCGCGTGTCGTCTACGTTGCATTCCATTGTCTTTCTGATGTCTATCGACAGATTGAGGATCGGGGTCGGTGGCTATGGTAAAAATGCCAGCGATGTGCGAAGAGAAAAATGAAAATGAAATTTTCTATTTTTAACACTCTTTTTCCACAACGATCCTTCTTCTCGTTCTCCACGCCTCGGGTACGTGAAGAGAATCGGCGAACGAAGGACGTGCCATTTTATTATGGTCCGTAGAATATCCTGTGAATGTCGGAGGAAAAACCTGATAATAATTGACAATAAAAATGTTTAAAGCTTATTATGGCGTCACTTCTTGTGGCGCTTGTTGCACCACGAGGTCACTTAACACCACTATATCCTGTCTCCTCTTTTCCTCTTATGCCTGGTCTTCTTCTCTCTTGTCTGACCCTCTTTTCTCTCTGGTCTAGTTATCTTTTCTCTCTGATCTGGTTATCTTTTTTTTCCTGGTCTAGTCCTTTCTTCTCCCTGGTATGGTCTCGAATCGTGGACTGACCCGTCGTAACTTTAGAATCGATGTCGAAGTTACGACCGTTGAGTTTAATGCATCCTTTGTTATCCTTAATGGTGCCCAAATCGATTGTAATTGAAACGTGTTTGATGTGGCAGCACTTCACTTTATCGGTGGCTACTTGAACCTCGAGTTCTTGTTGTTCGCCTGGTCAGTTACCAGATCCTTGGGTCGCCTCGAATGGCTTCGGTCGCACTGGGCAGGCCATAACCTTCTTCCACTATTGTTTCTAGTCTCCGGAGCTCAATGCCATGAAACGCAATATAATCGTTATTTTAGATGTTCGCTTTACTCTCCTTTCACCTCGCGTCGTTGAAGCTCACAAAGGGCGACCTCAGATTGGGTTGGGCAGGAAGGGTTGAGATGATATGGGTTGGGTTTGGTTGAGTTGAGTTTGGTTGAGTTGAGTTTGGTTGAGTTGAGTTGGGGCCACACAAAAACAATTTCACGTTGCTGTATTACGAAAATAGGTTGCCGTTGTTTACTTTTCGGCCAGCATACCATGCCTTTCATGTCTACCATTCCTTCTATGCCTCCTATGTGTGTGATGTATTCCATTCGTAATGTAAAAATAATAACATTATTCCATGGTTCTGTTTGTTTGCTCCTATTTGTGTTGTTTTTCTCTGCCTTCGTGTTTTGCAGAAGCTTCGGACAACCTGCCCTCGGGCTGGTTTCGTATTGTATTTCCCATTTACCCGAGAATGGTCACTTTTAATTAATATTCTCGTGTTTATCTTTAATTCTTCTTGATGTTTGTGTAGTTGCTTCTTTGTTTTAATATTTATTGGGTTAAATTTCATTCCATTCGAAGTTCTTTCTTTTAATTCATTTAACATGAGAAAGATAGGAAAATTAAGCTGATTGATAATTATATTAACTATTATAACAATATTATTTTAATAATTCGGTTTTTATTTAATTTTTCAAAATTACTTTCTGTTCTTCTAACATTTTCCTGTATGATTAAATAAAAGTCAATTTAGTGTTGGGGTTTCTAAAAATCAAATAGAAAGTATTGTAAAGGACTTTCATTACTAGGATCATAAAATTGATTTGAACCATCATATAAATTATAAATATACAAGAGTCGTCCCTGAAAGGTGAACAAATAAACATTTAATTACTTTCATAAATCTACTTTTAACACTTTTTATAAGCGCATTTTATTCCCATAATAAATAGTGTTTTGTTCGTTGTTGTTGATCCATTGCAATTACATTGAAAACATTTTAAGAGTTGCTCATAAAACATATTGGCGCCAATAGTGTTCACGGCGACCAGAAGCAAAAACAACAAACCCAAAGAAAACCGAGAATAAAACATAAAATTGAAATAAAGGGGAGCGAGACGGAAAAAACAAATCACGGAAAATAAATCTCGGTCTCGCTCCTTTTGGCGACCGAAGAGCGCGTTCACTGCAATTCATTGGGTCGAAGGGCGCAAAAGAAGGAGGGGAAGAAGAAGGAGGATGGTAACGATGTAGAATGTTCTTGTTGTTGCTGCAATGGTGTCCAACACGATGTGACGCGGAGTCGCGTGCTTTCGGGAATACATTTGTTTCCAACGTGTCAACGACTTCTGCCGCCAATGGTTTTCGCTCCCGTCGCCAACGACGACTTCGCTCTGACTCTGAGAAGCTATTAATAAAGCACATCATAAATATTTGTTGCTGTTTCCTCCACTCCGATTCAAGCGGAGAAAACATTTATTTTTGGAAGGACTATCTCTCTTATTTCTCTCTGTATTTCTGCATTCGTCCAAAGATTTCCAATTTCATAATTAAAATCAATAATAAGTATAATATATAAGAATAAGTAATAATCATGTCCAAGAAAAATTTATTTACAAATGAAGAGTCATGACAGAGTTCAGGGATTAAATTCCCTCAATAATGTAATGAAGTGATGATGGTTTTTGAACCACGTTCAGAGTGTGAAAGGAAAAACATTAAGGTTGAGGTAATCAAATAAATTTTTATTTGGAAATCCTTCGTTCACATCCTTCCTAGAAAAAAAAACTTGCTCCCTTAGGTATCAATAAACCGTCAGTTACGTATCACATGTCCCCTAAAAGGCTCCTGAAATTCTCAATTTCATTCTCGATTTCGTTTCCTTCCTTTCGGCTCTTCGGCTATGCATGTCACAATAAATTTCAATTTGAAACAATAAAAGTTTTCATGAGAAACGCTCTCTCTATCTCACTCTCTCTCTCTCTTTCTCTATTCTTTGGAGATCCTTGCATTCGTGTGCTTCGATTCTGTTGGAGCTCAACGACTAGAGTCGCAAATCCTTCGCGAGACATATCTTTACGATTATTCCATGAAACTGTCTCCGTCCTCTCCTGACATGTCTCGCAAATCCCTTCATTTCTACACGATTTCTGTCGCCCATCCAGAATCGGTGTCCTCTTTGTATTTGTCTTTGAAGCTATTTTAATTTATGTAACTCTCTATTGTTATCTTCAATTCTCTTTGTATGTTCAAGAGCCTTATATTTCTATATATACCCATATATTTCGTGATATCTCTGCCACGCTGCCACACATATGGATTAATATGCCTCCATAGACATTTAACCGTTGGGCTTAAACCGATACTCGATGCATTAATAATGACAATTCACACTAAATGGATTTCGCATGTGCGTCGCCTGGGATCCTCACACGTTCTCCTACTACTCCTTATCTTTCTCACCCTCTCTCACTCCCTTTCTCCGATACCGTCTGCTCCTCCCACTTCACCTCCTTATCTTCGCTTCGTTGCTGTTCTATTGCTCTCTGTCTCTTCTACACTCGTTTTCCTTCCTGTCACTCCAATTAGCTCCAACGGTTCGATTTTATTTTTTTCCACATGCGTATTACCGCTGTACATGTGGTTGTTGCTTCTATTGTCATAGCCATTGTCGTGTCGCCAACACAACAACAGCGAATCAATATCCCAAGATAAGCGTCAAGTGGCGTTGAACGAACGATACCAGATCGTGTACGGGAGCGGAAGATTCTGATATGGTTTTGCGAAATTCTATTTATCATTCATTCTCCGAGAAGTGGAAATTGTCTCTGTATGAGAGCGTGCGTGTGTTCAGGATATGCATGGATTTAATATGGCTTCAAGGATACATTCGTAGTAGGGTGGTATATTTAAGGAGAGTAAAGGAGGAAATTTATTTCAAATATAGTATTGAGTTTCAATTGGTAATCGCTCTCATCTTCCTAAATGATTTTAATGATATGTTATAAATATTCTTAGTGAGCATATTATCTTGCAGATTTACAACATGACGAAGTTAATTTCCTTGTTTGGTAGAAATTTTCTACTTATGAATAGATTTTTGAGCTTCTTTGCACCTGATCTGAAGATATTGAAGATAAGTTCCTTTCTCTCCTACTTAATGTTATTTGACAAATGATGCTAATCAGTTTACCCACTAAGATCTCTGTTTACATCTATTTTAAGCCCCTAACATGATTCCTAAGCCAAAATATTCTTTGGACTTTGATCCCACCGACTGTCGCCCCATCATATTGTCTTCTCCCCTCGTCTCTCTCTCTCTCTGCAGCTTTCCCCTCATGACATTTTATTTTTGCTCCTCTTTCTCTTACACACATGTCATGGCCATTCGTATATTCGTCTGAATATCGAAAGCAACAATAACAACAAAAAGAGGTTTACAACAATGCGTCATAGTCATCAACTTCATTGTATCGATACGCCGCTCTGATGCGGTTTTATCATTTAAACGGGAATTGGATTCCTGCCCTCGAGTGTCGTTCTATCTGTCACGGTATTTTCGTTGTATTGATTTTTCAGGCTGTCTGGCCTTTCAATATCGCATATCGAATTCAACGGAGTAATGAAATCAGTAAAATTTTCAATTTAAAATATATCTCCTTGTGATATGTGCCTTCGGTGTGTAGACAGTATTTTCTGATATTAAATTTAGCATCGCCTTAAATTCGGTTAATATTACATATGCAAATGTAGAATACATTTCAAACATATTTTCTTGTGCTTAATTTTCTGTTTATTTTAGTAATGACGGAAGACCTGACAAACAGCTGGAGCTATTACGTCTACGTTCTGTTGACACTTGTTCCGGTCTATTTGGCATTTCAGCTGATAAAATTTCTGGGCTGGGAGCTGTTCGTGAACAATTAGGATATCAATTGCTTCCCTTACCGATTTCATCAAAGCGATAGATGGTGAGTTAAATTAAGCATGTTACTTCTTGTCCTCCTTTTTTTATTACCCCATTAATGTGCATATTGTTGTGCATTTATTGCATATATGTGTGAGTTAGTATGAAAACTTTGTTGTTTATTCTGTGGTCGAAGTGTGTAATTTTACGAATTGAAATATGTGTACAATTTTCTGCTCAATTGAAGTTCCCGCAAACCTTGAAATGTTGGATTTTTCTCTTTTGTCTCTGTTTCGAAACCGGCATGAAGCAATGAAATAGATGTGAATGAATATTTGAAAATTTTAATGGAATGGAAATTATGTTTTTTCTCTCTTGCAATTTATTTGGTTATTTTTTGTTGTTTTAATTTTATTTATTTTTTTAATTTTCTTTAATAAATTTAGTAATTACATAATTTTTATAATTATTTTATAAAATGTTGAATTCTTCTGTTTCAATGATATTATTCGTCAACGAAATGTATTAAATATTTTAGAGTTTTCTCTAAAAAAAATATTAGAAAGGGATTTAAAAGGATTTATTATTCTGTAAACTTAAAAAGAAAAGCAAATATTTACATTTTTTTTTCTATTTCCTGATATAACCAATGAGAACAAATGGTTTGCAACAAAACCCACAACAACGAGGAGAGCACCACCATTAGAAGCTATTTCATATAATCCTATACCTAATGCTGCTGAGCTATGCGTTCGCATAGAAGCTCACACAATAGTTTTCCCCATTGTCCTGATAAGAACAAAGACAACAAAACAGTTCATACACATTCTCAAAAATAGGCCAAAAAAGAACACGCGCCAACCCCAAAAGCTTTTGTTGTTGTTGTTGACATAATCGAAATGCCTCCACGTGAATGCGAGTGTCCTTCGAGTCCTCGACGTGGCCATCGACATCATCGTTCGCGTCGTTGGTTCTTCGAAAGCCAAAGGACGTCGTCGTCGTCAATGTTGTCATCATCATCGGTTTGTTGTTATTTTCCCATTTATGGTTGTTTACGGCGAAAAATATTAAACGAGATGTCTGAAGTCACACCAGCCAGAGAGAAGCGATCGAAAATACAATAAAGGACTCCAACGATGGTTCAACGAAGGCGGTGACGGCAACGACAACAATGATATTGATGGGGGCGAAAGTATATGTAAATAATTTCACGAATTGATACTCTGGGCCAAGTTGTTTTTCTCCTCTTCCTTCCACTTTTCTTTTTCTCTTAACTTTGCCTCTTCTTTCCTTGTTCGCTCTATATTCAATTGGACATCAGTTGTTGCCTCCTTGCCATGGTTAAATCATTGCTTAATTAATTTTTATATCCGCTTACATTCGCACACACTACAAACACACAAACACACTTACCCATATCATTTTCATTTTCGTCCTTCGCAACACACACACACATACTCTTGTGAGTCCACGTGCTGCTCATCAGTGTCTGTCCTTGTGTGTTGGTGCTTGAAGTCGAGCACTTGCCGAAGAATCTCTCTCGCTCACTCGTTGGCTGTTGCTTCTCTAATGCTTATGTGATTTTTGTATTTTGTCCCATTTTCCCCACTCCCTCTCTCTCTCTCTCTATCTCTCGGGATAAAGGATAAAGTTATTACTACGAGCACCGGGCCATTGGAAAGCATAGAGATTGCTCTGCTTTTAATTGGAAATTTAAAATATCGCTCAAGGTTAATTGCCGGCGACCTCTATTAAAACGTGCTCCGCTCGCAGAGCGTACCATCGTCATCAGGGTCGTCGTTGTCGTCATCAGCACCAACACACAGACACCTTCCATCGACATCCGGACACCCACGCCCCCTTAATCTCGATGAGAAGTTGGAGAGACAGGGAGAGAGAGACATGAGAGAGGACCTCTCGCAGATGTTGCAAATGTTGTGAAAGCAGGACCGACGGACGATGGGCGGAGAGACAAGACTTCTAGAAAATGCCCAAATTTATTTATTTTTTATGCAAACTCATGATAACAGCGTTATCCTATAGAAGATTATCCTTGATGGAAAAACTTATTTTCCGGCATCTCAAGTTTATGGGATAGAAAACCGCTTCGGATAGTCATTATTCATTGTAAAGTCATTTGATTTTGGTTTTATACTTTAGCTAGATTCTATTCATCCATCTATCCAAGGTGTCTCGAACACCTGAACCTATTTAAAGTTTTCACAAATTATTTTCATTCTTTAAGTTAACCATCCAATTTATACGGAGTTATTTATTACTGTAGTTGAGACTAATTATTTATAATTACCACAAAAGAAGATTCCTAGAAAATTCTGAAAATGTTTCTCTCCATAAGGGAAAACTTTCTCCTTTTGAGAGAAAACGTGCTTCAGGCAATGAAATTTTCCTGGCTTCGTTGGTCCATTATCCCAATATCTATCTCTCTCATTCTTCTGTGGTGCCTTCTCTTGTCTCTGGGTTTTTCTGTCGTTCCTCTTTTCCACATTATCCGTTGTTCCGTTTTCATTACCCTCATTTTTACCTTTTATCTAACCCGCTCGCAGACCCAAAAGTTATCTCTTTGTCCTTCGAGGAGGGGAAGAAACTGGAACAACAACAACATTATGAGCGCCCAAATTTCAACTGGGAAAATCTTTCCGAATAAATGTTTCCAAATTTAAAGTGTCAGAGTTTCGTGATAATTTGCAGCCACCTTCTTGTCTGTCCTCTTTCTCTCCTTGTTCTTTTCCTTTCCCTGTCCTGTATTTTCATTTTCCTGTATTTCTCTGAGTTTCTCTCTCAGCATTTGTGTGTGTCGCCAAGTTTATGAAAGTGTGTGTGTTTCGTTATGCTTACTCAGAGGCAGGTGTAGAAATGAGCGAGGTGGAGCAAGGAAACAAAAGTAATTATCAGTTTTCATTATAAAATTTGCACCTAAAAATTTGAAAACGTGTCGCACGTTTGTTGGCGAACACAATCATGACTACAGCAACACCAACAAACAATAATGGTTACCTCAGAAAACAACAACAACAAACAATTGTTACCTCAGAAAACACAACAACAACAAGAGAGAGAGAGAGAACCGAAGCTCAACAACATCTGAAATTCGAAGCTGCAAAAACTTTTGAAACTTTATTATTCCTCGTTTATAAAAACTTTTAATGTAATTTACGATACACCATTTCATAGCTTCTCCTTTGCTTACCCATCTTCTTCTTCTTCCTTATCTACTCGTCTCGTTTTCTCTCCTCTATTCCAGTTGTTGTTCTCGCTTCACCGGATGTCATTGTTATTGTTGGTGAAAAGGCTGTGCTTTTCTACCATCCCTGGTGTCCCTTTTTGTCTCTTGAGTCTTCGTCTCTCTCTTTCATTCTGTTTGTTTCAGTTACCGTTCCATAGCCATAGGGTATTTTTTTACTCACTCTCTCTCTCTCACTGTATATCTCTTTCACACTCTCAATTTCTATGTTTGTGTTTATATTTCTCTGCGTGTCTACTGGCGGATGTTTAATTTCCGTTCGCAAAATAATTTGCTTGAGAGTGAAATTCGTCTGCCAGAGGGAGACCCCGTTTCCTTCCTCCATTGTTATTGGATTTATTATTGTTGTTGTTATTATTGTTGGTCTTTGGTAAAAAGGGTGGATTATTAGCTCATTAGCTGATTTCAGTTAGTTAGGGCTTCTTCCCCAAAGCTTTAACGTTGGATGATTCCAATCCCCAAAAATATTCCTCGAGGGAATTATATCATATCATATAATTACTTCTATAAATATTTGCCTTTTATTATCCAAACCTTATCTTCGGAGCCTCCTTAGTTCACTGTGAAACTCCTTCCATAATTATGAAGTTAGTATAACCAAAAATTGCGATATATCAACCGCAAATGGGTTTCGAAAAATCATAATCAGCACATAAACGAAATTGATGACGGTTCCGTCGGTGCAGATGTCATTAAATCCTCCTCCCAACCCACATTCCACCCACCCATACAACAACTATCCCACGATCAAATTCCAAAGCCCTGGGGGGTGCCTTCGATTTGATCATTGATAGATTTCGCCCATCCATATCGATTTCAAACATATTTCGCTTCTTCACTTTTCCAATTTTTCTTTCCTATTTTTCTTTCGTTTCATTCCCTTCTGAGTCGAGCCCATAAACTATTTGCTATTTCCTTCCGTCATCTCCCATTTCTTTCTTTCAGATCCCTGCTGTCAGCAGAGATTCTGTTGCCAAAGGAAAACTTTACGACTATTTGGTTTCTTCTTCTTCTTTCTTTCTCTACTTTGGCCCTTCTGATGTGGAAATTATATGTTTTCTTCTTCTTCTCTGATACAAATTCAACTCCCTTTTTGTTGTTGATAATACAATGATTTTTAGTTGTTGTCGTTGTTTTGGTTGGTTCTAGTTGTTGTTTTGCTTGGTTGTAGTTTTGTTTTGGTTGGTTGTAGTTGTTATTTTTGTTGTTTGTCCGCGTTGACGTGTTGCTAATCTTTTATTGATATTTATTCTGATAATTTGATGCTTTACGACCGCAAACTTTGTCCATAAATTCCCCATGAAGAGCTGACCGCAAGCTGGAAGAAGAAGATAGTGATATTTGTTAGGATGGGGCCAAAGACGAAATTAGGATAAACAATAGGCGACGAATGGGAAACGGAAATTCAGGATAGGGCAACGAGATAAGGATGAGGAGGGAATTTGGGACCGAGGGTGAAAGGGAATCTCTTGAAGAGGGTGACATGTCAACCGGATCTGGATCCTTTTCAGTGAAAAAGGTGCTTGCTCTTTTTCTCTTTGTTTTAGAGGTAAACATAATTGGAATTCATGGTCCTCCATTTGTCATCCGGTTGCACCTCAAAGGACCCACATTTTTCCTATCACACAGCAACAGCTGGTCGTTGATCCCTTTGAACCCTTGTTTCCAAAACCCCGCACCTCACCTTCGCCCTTCCACGAGACCTATCTCACAGCTTCGCTATTCATATAAGACGTTCTCTTACATCACATATTAATATCGTATATTATTTAATGTGCATTTTTATTTATTTCGGAGACCCAATAATATTGAAAGCTTCGATCAATATGGCGGAAATATTACCGCGAACTAAAACATGAAAATATATTAAAAATATGCATTGCATGGGGCTATAACATTTTATTGCTTAGTGTTTGAGTGTTGTGTTTCTGTATGTAGACTAAAGGCAGACGAGAACCAGCTTGAGTTTTATAACAAATATCGTCGTGGTATTTGTTGTTGCCAAAATCGATATTGTTTTTTGTGTTTATATTGCAGTTCATAATTATGTTGTTGACGAAGATGATGCTTCTTCTATCTGATGCCAATGATGATGTTCCAACCATGTTATTAATTTTTTACATGTTCATAAAGAATATTAGTTATTTAAAAAATATTGTTGGCAACATTTTCCCATATTTGATTTTATAAAGAAATATTTTACTTTGTAATTATACGGAATTTTTTTAACATTTGATTTTAAATTTATTTAATTTTTGTCTCTTTAAAGATGTAACGAAAATAGAATGTTTGAGGGTGAAATTAAAGGTTTGAGTGATTGGGGTAGAGAGGGAATGATTGTGAGAAAAAAGAATGTCGAGAACCTTTCATGATCAATCAGTGGACGACGCTTTCTTGCATTAGTTCCAACTTGTTGAACCTGCTTGGTTTTCTAATTTCCCCTACCAGACAGCACTTCCCTTTATCTTTCTCACTCTTTTCACCCTTCCGTCTTGCTGTATCCCTCCGTCAATCACGTCGATAAAATTCTCGCTGCAGTCAGAGCAAAAACAAGTGATGCCAAGTGTGAAGACTGAGATGAAGACGAAGGGGAATGAAAGTGGATGAGACGAGGGGATGGTGGATGAGGGGCCAGAGAGGAGAAGACGAGAGGTCGTAGTGTTGGAGGTCGAGGCACAGATTTATTGCTGATGAATAGTTGAAAATACTTCGACGTGTTGCATTCTACAACAAGACCGCAAAAAAAACAGAAACACTTCTGAACCACAGAAGCAACACTTGCCATGGTAATATGTTGATGGAATGTGGTGGGGTGAAATTGTTGTTGCCGTAGTTTATATTTATGCCAAGGAATACACCAATACATACATATATGTAAGTGCCTTGTGGTTGGTGTAAGTGTGTCGACAACGACGTAATCGTTGTTGTTGTTTTTCACTTCGGTCGATTTGAGGTCAAGGCTTTTTTTTTCCTCCACTCCGCATAAAGTCGAGGTCTACTCTTCTTCTTTTTCTTTATTGTTGTTGTGGGAAATTCAATTCATTTCAATTTCATTCAACGTGGTTCCCTTTCAGAGTCTGTGCATAAATAAAATATATCTCGACCCTAGCATTGCCGGAATGAGCCATTGTCTAAATGAGGTCATTACCACAAAACCCTGTCCTTGCCACCCTTGGCTCTCTTTGTTTTCCTCTATCTCTTCCTCTATCTTCTGCTTAATGCACCTTAAGTCACCTTTCACTTGTTGTTAGTAGATCCCAAGATGGCGGTTAAGCTCTAATTACATTCAACATTTTGTCCGACTTCCTTCGAGTCGTTCTCCTCTGCTTGAGCATCAGAACCCTCCAATGGTACACGGTCATGGTATTCCCCCATTATATTTATTTTCCCCGACTCTCATTTATCTGTATCTATCCTTTTTCTCTCTCTCTTTTTATCCTTGTTTCTCTATCCTTTCCTACCTAACTTTATCTCTATAACTTGTTCTCTCTCTATTTTCCTTTTCTTTGTCTATTTTCCTTCTCTATCTCCCTACTATATCTCCATCTTTATTTCTCTATCTCTCTCTTTCATCCGTCCCTTGTAATAAGCATTTCGTTTTTAATTTCCTCTTCTGGCCAGCACTTCGTTACCATAAAGCAGAATAAACGTTTTAATTTAATGCTCCCGCAGCACATCCTGATCTTTTCCCGACCCATCCCCACCTTTTTTCCGCCACGCCCCTTGGCGGAAGAGACACCTTCGCCACGTCGGTGCCGTTGGCTTCAGCACCACAACACCATGACAACAACAATAAAAGCAACACGAACGCCAACAAAAATAACAGCAACAGACATCCAAATTGCATGCTGCTGTTTTCATTCCACCCAACGCGAACTCCTTTTTCGCCTCCTTCGTTCTCTTCGCCTCTCGTCTCTCTTCTATTTTCCTCTTTCTGTTTTCCGTCAACTCTGGCCTCCTCTTTGCGCCTCCTTCCTCTTTCCTCATTGTGTAGATCCATTTTTTGCGTGTTTTGTTTCAGACTCTAAAGCTTTACCTTTGAGTAGAATCGCAGCTGACAGCAGCAAGGACTACGATGACGACAACAACGACGACGCCGTCAATGACGACGAGCACGACGCCAAGACGATGGCAACAGGACGTCCTCCTGGTGCGGGCAACAACAACAAGAACAACAACAATAGCACCTCTCCTGGGAGCCCCAACGAAGTAAAGTCGAGGACCCGCGACCGATTCAAGGTGGCCAACTTCACGGTGCTCACGACAACCGATGCCTTTTACACCTCTCACTGTTCCACTCCTCGTTGTTCCTGTCGTCGCCGACATCCGCCGTCTTCCAACCGCACCCTCTCTCCTCATCGTCGGCCATCTCTTTCTCACCGTGCTCCGTTCCTTCGTAGTTGTTTCTATTCTTGCATCCTTTCGTGGAATATCCTTACGTCTCCTTTGGCCCATGGCTATAGATGAAATTGCCAGATGCATTGGAGAGAATGCGACGGAAATGGGTGGAGAACAAAAGGGAGAATGAGAGTTAGGCAAGAGAGGGAGAGTCGAAAGGAAGGAGTGAGAGGGAATGGACCGATGAATGACGTTCGTTGAAAAATTGTTCAACGTTCACATAACTGAGCACGTTTCAGAGTTATCGTTAAAGTTGCGATAAATTTTTATTAATTTCTTTATGCGTTTCGTCGCGTTCTTCATCTTCCTCGCGTTCTCCCTTGTCCACCCCCTAACTGCATTTTGGAAAATTCCGGAATATAAAGTTTTATTAGCGCCAAAACTTTCAAAGAATAACTTTTTATATTCTTTGTCTAACTCTTTACGTAATTTTCTCGATGTGGATATTTTTTTGTTTAGACAAAAAAAAGCTATTTCGTCATTTTCTTTTACTCGCTGTGTTTCTCTCTTATTTCCCTCTTCAACCATTTGTTTAGAATCTACGTTAATCGACATTTGCATGCAACGCTTTAATCAACATTTGCATGCAACATTTTAATGGCAGCAAGCAACACAGTTAGTTCCAACTGTACCTACAACAACAACAATAACAATTGCAACAATACTCCTTCAATTTGCTTGTTCTCAGCACCAAGAATTATTTTTCCTTCTCTTACACTCTGGGAAAGAAGAGAAAGAAGGAGAAAAGGATAGAAAATGTATGGTTGAAAGGAGAAAACCACACTAAAAGAGGTAGCCAAGGAGAGTCACGGCTCCAATGGCTCCATAAAAAAGAGTTGGACTATATTCTCGTCTTTATTGCCGGTCATTAATAACGCCATCAAAATAAAATTATATAAAACTAACATGTTTATCTAAAGTTCATGTATTTGAAAAAGTTTTAGTTCGAAAGTTTTTTGGCATTTCAGAACACTTCATCATCATAATTATAATTTTCAATGGAATATTCAACTCTATTTCAATTTTATATATTTTTAACCTTATTTTACTATACAGCTGTCATTGGCAGAAACAAAAAGTTTGAATCTTATAATTCATCACTGGTTAAAAATGTTCATCCTCACTAACTTCCACCGACTACAGCAGAACTTGTTGTTATTGTTCTTGGATATTCCCAGTCCTTCCCATTCTTTCTGCTACCATTCCCATCACAACCACCCTTCTATCGTTTCTCCACCCGATCATAAATCAAAAGTCAAAAAGCTCTTATTATTCTCGAGCTCTCATTAAAATTTACCCAACATCATCAGACTTAGTTTAATGAGTTCTCTGCTCTATTTTCGTACCTCAATTAAAATTTAATTTTAATCTCAACGCACAACAACGAAGTTTTATTCATCAACATTAAAGCCCCTCCCTTAATTTAGGTGTAATGACCTGATCATGTTTCACTAATTATGGTTTTAGTATCTGATCTCACTATTTCAGATTCCAGCCAAAGATTTCGATGTTACGAAATGCAATCTGTTTTCACCTGTATCGTATTACTATTTGAAATTCCTTCTCTTCTTTGCATTATTGAGTGAAAATTCACTGAATGGCTTTCATTCCGATTTCGTCTTCTAGTCAAATTCCAAAGATTCAAATTCCTTTGCCTTTGATATCCACCCTGATTTCCATCTCTTGGTCAAATACCAACCTCAACTCGTCTTCATTCCAGTAGGCACCCAATTTCTTATCCTCTAATTGAAATTCTCCTCTTCATCTTCATCGAACCGAAATCAACCAGCGTCTATTAACACTATCACCTTCTCTTGTTGCCATCTTAATCACAATGCGTCAATCTCCTCTCCATTATCACCATCGCTGGTCAATTAGCAAGTTCCTGTTGTTATGCCTCCATTACCTCTGACTATTCCATTGTCCATTACCATTGCCTAGAAATTATCTCGGCTATTTCAATTTCAGCCCACTGTGCATTAGTTATGCATTTTAATTAAATTAAACCGCAACCGACCAACTTTGCCATCTCGGACAATTATTGTTGTGGGTGGTGGGTGGTGTTGTTGGTGTCGTTTCCACCACTACCGAACTCTGTTGCTGCCTTTGTTAATTGCTTTAGTTGCTTCCCTCTTATTGTTGACAATGGTTTTGTTGCTATCGCTAGTGTTGCTCTCGAGCTCTCTCCGGCTGAGCACTTTTCTGTTATTAAATTTTAGTTATAATTAATTTTATCCTTTACTTTTCCTGTTTATATTTTGTTCTGCATTTTCATATTGGAATGGAAGAACAACTGATTATCCATCACCACCATTCAAAATTATAAATAAATTTCCTCTTGCTTTCTCATACAACTTATTCAGCATCCACAATCTTCCTTGTATGTGAAGTTTTTAAGCTCATCAATTAGTTTTTCCTTCTCTTAACCAATAATCAATTCTCTACCCTTTCCCTACACGCTATAGTGAGTTTCCTCTACTTTCCGAATGCCCAACTCAAACCAGTTTCACGGTTGGGTGCTGGTGCTTGAGCCTTTAAGTGTCTCGTCTTTTATTATAGCACTTCAGTTGAGACCTTAATTGGTACCGACTTCAATCCCTCGAATCATTGGTTGGGCTGACGGCGCCCTTTGAGAGGCAAATTTTCTCGTGTTTCGGGAAAATGACTGGCATTAAAAGCTTTAACTATCGGTCTGTCGGTCGGTCCTAAGGTCTCAAAATGTCTGGCTCTTAGCCCGTTTATATGTCCGTCTGTCTGTCCGCCTCTCAGTCCATTTCTGTCCCGGTCGATTCGCCCCTCAATCAATTCGTAGTTCGCAGCAACGCCATGTTGAGGTGTGGCTGGCTTATGTTTCCGCGAAGCAAAAGCTCTCTGACCTTTGACCTGAGTGAGATGGATTTTTTGTTTGCAGCAAACATCGAGAGTTCATTGAAAGCAGAGCTCGTTGAAATGCCTTTGGTTTTCTTTTTCACGTTTTATTGGCAACCGAAGCAAGATTACAAACCGTGGGTTGTTATTTGCCACACGTTTTCCCCCTCCCGATAATTGAATTACGATTTCTAAGCCAGCACCTCTTTGTTACAAAGAAGACCACAGCCAACCCAGAGCACGCCATGTCATCCCACTCTACCTTTCGACTATCGTCGCTTCGTCGAGCACTTACTTCGCCCCAGATCCAATATACTATATTGCATAACTCTTGCGGCTTTGAAGCTCTCCGAACCGATTGGGCTTCTGCAAACAAAAGAGACCCATTGAGAGACGTCGTCAATATCATCATCATCTCTATCATCATCATAACTATCACCGCCATCGCCATCGCTATCGAAATCGATTGCGTTCACTTTTTTCAATTTAATAGAGCTTTTGATTTTTGTTGTACTACTCGAATTCGCTCTCTTTCACTCTTTCTACTTTATAACTCGTGTTTACTTGGAATTTCTTTCATTTCGATTTCCGCTCTGCTTGCTTTCCACGCTTTGATGTCGCTCGATATGGCAACACCGCGTTGTTAGTTGCCGGCTTTTAACGCTTCATTTGCTGCTTTTGTCGGCTTCTTTCGTTTAATTTTTTTCGTTCTATTTTTTCTGTCTCTATCGTTCTCTTTCTTCCGTTCACTCTTTCTGCATTTCCTTCTACACTTTACTATATTTTTCATTATTTTTCTCATTCTGTTTACATTCGATTTTTTCTATTCGAAGTTCGAAGAAAGATCGAAATGTCATTGCAGTGTACCTTTATATATATGTAAGAATGTGTGAGTATATATATCTGTGTAAGCCATTAACCATGTCTTTGTAAGTATGTGTATGTTTCCATGAAGTTTTCTCTTTGCAATCCGAGAATTGATTTTACTGTGAATCTTGCGGACAAGGACTTTTATACTTTTCTTAGTCTAAGCTCTGAAATGTTTAAGGACTGTTATTAGCAATCCTTGAAAATAAATCATTCTATTAGAAAACTACAACTAAATTTAGTTGTATTATTTAAATATTTTTAATGTTACTTTATTAGGTCTAATTTTGTATTACTTTTTTAATACTAGTTCAGCACGCTCCAAATGTATACATTATCATGATAAAATATAATCATGTTCGTGACGAATAATTAGTTCCATGCATTAGTTTTTCAGTAATTAGTTTCGCATCTTGGACGAAAATTACAAACTTTTGCATATCGCAAACAATTTGAAATGCTATGGACAAAAAATAACTTACATGCGCCAAGATCTTTTTATTAAAATTTTTAGCATGGTCGAAAATACAATTTTGAATAGTTTTTTTCTTACCCGCATTTCATTGACGTCACTCATAAAATGTTATAAAATGTATTCTTCGTTAACATTTTTGCGTTCATCTGTATAAAATTGACATTGACTGTATTTGATGAACTGTTTTAGAATTAGTATAATCTTAGAAAATTTTGACAAAAACCAAATTGATTCAAGTGGCTCTGTTTTGATCTGAAATCAATATTTGGTAGATGTTTCGTATAAACATAACTATAAAACACCTTCTCACTACATCAACAAGAAACATTAATTAGGTGATCGTGTTTCGGAGTTCTCTATTATTGCAATGAGCCGCAACGAAAACTTGTGTAAATGAAATAAACACTTAAAGAAAATACACACCAACTAATAATAAACTTGCCTGGAAACCGATGTCAAAAGTCTGTCAGAGCCCTCAGTCGTCACTCATGTGTGTTCCATGTTTGTCTGCCTGTCTTAATGTTGTTCTCGTGTTCTTGACTAAACATCCCCAACCTTCTCCATGTTGAAATATTGATGGGCTAGCGTATCGCACGACAGCCAAAGAAAGCAGCCAAAAGGCCGCATGAGCATTGGTGTAAATGTCAATTTCTGTGTGTGTGAGAGAGAGTGTAACACAGGAAAAAGTAATTTTTTCTGCACATGAATAAATTACATGATGCCGCAATTTGTTGTAACAAATGTGTGGCAATTATGATGGCCAATTTATCTCGTTTTGCCTCTGAATCCTCGACGAGCTCTGCTACGAGGGCTGGATATGAAAAGGGGGTTCGACTCGTGGTGGGCGGGATGTGGATGACGGTGTCAAATGTGCGGAAAACGCCAAAAGCCAAGAGAGATATGGTATTCTCCGTGTTGGTGATCAATCAACATTCGAATCATATTAACACCCTCCCATGGGCGAGAAAACACAGCCTCATCTACTGCTCTGGCAGACATTTTCCTTTTCTTATTTTCATTTTTATTTCATTACTTTCCGTTCTTTACCCTCCTTCTTTTTCTCCTTTTCCTTCCTTTTTTTCTCTTTCTGAGAAGTTTTCTTCTTTTTCTTAATGGATTTTACGTTTCATCGCTTATTCATTGCATAAATTATTCGATTGAATCGCAAATGTTTTTCTATCAACATTTATTTGCATCAATTATTCATCGTGAGAATTCTTCAAGTTTTTCCCATCATTTGAGTGTTTCCATTAGTTTAATTTTCATAATCTACGCATATAGTATTCTGGCTTTTAAATCTATTCGATGTTGGAGATTATCGGTATTATTTCCGCACTTCGATAAACCGACTTGCAAGCGTTTAACATTTTCCCCACAATCCATTCGATTTAAAATAGGTATCGTTGTCCCAGCAACAATAACAACAAGTTCTGAACTAATTAATGTTCTAAATATATTCAGAGCTTTGCTTTGTCCTATTATCTATAAGCTGGATGTGTGTATTTGTGTTTGCTCTCAATTTCGATATTAAATCACGAACAACAATATTTTCCCCATTCATTATATTTCATCTCTGTCCCTCTCTCTTTCTCTCTGCCCCTCTCTGACCCACAATTAGCATGTAAAGAGGACGTTTGTCCACTAGTTTTCGCTCTAATATTAAACTCTTTTAACTCTCCCTCGAGCTCTGTTTCTCTCCGTACTGACTCTGTGTAACTCGTTTGGCCTCGTTCATAATTTAAAATTCTGTAATGAATGGTATTGTCCTCCGTTCTCTCTCTATCTCTCTTGTTCACTCACGATATCTTCCCTCTCTGTTTCTACTGCCACGTACAACTGTGTGGCAATAATTTTCCGATTTATCTGCTTGAAATATGGAATCGTTTCAGCGATTCCCGGCGTCCACATCAGCACCAGCTTAGACCAACCCCATCTCTTTTGCTCTCATTTATCTCTGCGGCACACAGACGCACGCACGCACACACACGCAGGGACTGTGTCTATCGTTGTATTGAATTATCCTGCGAATATGAGCTTTTTACGCTTCCCTGCTTCATTTCCATTCTAGTTTAACAACTAACAGAAGTCCTGCAGATGATTTACGCATGCATAAGGCCAAATCTCTCCTCCCACTCGCTCGCTCTTGTCTCTCCTCTATCTCTTCTATCTCTCTATATCTGTACATCGTTTCCTTTTGCTGTATCTGCATTTCTTTGCTTGGCTCCATTCAATCCCATGGCTTCGCCCTGATCCTTACAGGACATTCAACGTTCCGGTCATCGGTCGATGGAACTTTTCCTACTTCTTTCTGTCCATCCGACCCTGTCCGTCTCTCGCACTCTCCGTTCTTCCTTCGACTTCTCACAATTTCAGATGTAAGCAAATAATTGATTATCTCTTGCACCTACGTCAATGTTCACAACATGAGGATTCTCTTGATGAAATCATGATCCTTGCGATCAACATCATCCTGTTCATGTAGCTTTCAAGTCTTTTATTTTTCGATTTCCTTTTGTTGCTTCTCTATTTGCATTTGCATTATTGAGCCTCTGGCGACATTCACTCAATATGTGTGAAGAGCATGTGTTGAAAGGATATTGTTCGAGATGAGCTTGGGGCATGTTGAATATCCTTTTACATATGCAAGTAGGATACAAAAGCTCTGCGTGTTGCTGGCGTTGCTCACAGAAATGAGTTTTCTAGCAAAATCCATGAGCTTAGAAAGAGAAAGAGAGAGAACTTTAGTGAAAGAGTCGTTCCCTTGAAGTTTTCAGGAATCGAACGCTTTAAATATTCGAAGAGTAAATTTAAAGGATGAAAAGTTGAAGATAGACAAGAAGGAAGGAGAATATTCGTTGATCGAAGTAGGGATTCATCGATGCATAGATTGAAAGAAATATGCACTGGATTTTCAGAAGAACAAGTCGTGGACCTGTCGTTCTCTCCAACATGCTTTTGTCCAATGGACTCTCGATACCAGGAAACGTCAATGTTCAATAAAAGCTAATGAGTTTGTCAAAGTTTCGCTCGCCAATGGCCCATTATTGGCAACGAGCTGCGTGCTGGTGCTGGTGCAGCTTTTGCAGTCACTCGATAGTCCACACCACGATAGCTGGAGACGATTACTCAGTCAAGCGTTCGAAATGCCGCCAATCGAAGTGCAGTCTCTCGTCGAAACGCTTCACGGGTCTCCCTATGGAAGGAATCACGAAGAGAGGAATGAAGAAGAACGAAATGCGCACAGTGGAACTGAAAATTCGAGACAAAGGCGTAGAGGAATGCCAAGGATGGAGAGGAGAGAGAAGGTGTTGTTGGCTCAGTGTTTAGAAGGCTTTGGCTTCGAAAATTCCTTCCTACAGATCAATTTTTAGAGCTCCATGTGTCTCTTTTCTGAATCTTTTTTCGCTGATTTTCGCATATCTTTCTTTCTTTCTTTCAGCTGGCCCCTAATCAAAAAGGAGACAATTTTTTCTCAAAGCATCATCCCAAACTGCAACCATCCAATCTACCAGTATTAATCTTACCAGCATCGGTCCTACCATCATTCTTCTTACCAGAGTCCATCTCATCCACTGTTCATGCCTTTTGAATCCTTTCCTATTTCTCCTATGATTTCAACGCCGTTGCGTTCCCGACATACTTTTGACACAAACGTCACTGCTGATTCTACTACCATTTCATTCTCCTCTACCTCCCTTCATCTCTGCCTTCCTCTCTTCCTACTGTCGGATCTGCGACCCAAAATTCGATATCCGGCTGCTGTGGCCATCGCCGTTTGCTTTCGGCCACCCCACTGGGCCACTCACTGTCCATCGTGGCTGCTTTGACTTGAGTGACGGCCTTCTTTCTGCCTAATTTATGGCCGGGAACGCTTTATCTTCTTGCGTCGTCCACGCGAACACGTTCGCTCACGCCTCCTCCGCCCTCGACGGAGGCTGCATTGAAATTCATTAGCAGTGATTTGGGATGTGCTTCTCCACTCTTCCCTCGTCTCTGGTCCCTTCTTTTCGGTCCTTTCACTCGTCCTTCATTCCAGACTCAATTTCTCTTTCTCTCTTCTATTTTTCTCTCTCCCCCCAGTGACATGTGAAGGGCGCGTGATGCATGCACTTGACGTGGCCTGCGACGTGTCTCAAATTCAAAGCGATCCCCCATCAGGACGTATTTGCAAGGGGCTGGTGGAAGGAGAAAGAGAGGGAGATATAGAGTGGGAGCTAAAGAGAGATAGAGTGGAAGCTAAAGAGAGATAGAGTGAGAAGTAGAGAGAGAGAGGAAGAACATGGAATCTGCAAATTGGCAATCGGAAGCTTTTTCGCTTCCCGTCTTGAGGTCGATTGATTTCCTCATCTCGATCTTCCATATTTTTTTTTCTTTCACTCCCACTCATCCCCTTTTTACCATTAGTTATTTTTCCTTTTTTTCCACCAAGTTTACCTTTTTTCTCTTCTTTTTCCTTATTTATTTAAACATTTTTACCTTTTCTCCACGATTTGTTCATTTTTTTCACCAGTTTTTTTCTTTTTTCCAATATTTCTCCTCTTCTTTCTCCTCTTCTTGTATATATATTCTTGTTCTTCCTCTCTCCCCTCCTACGATCGCATTCTCCCTCGTTCTCTGTAGTCACGTTTATTAATCATCTTGACACACACGCATGCACACGTCAATTGCGGTTATGTTGCTTCTACACGTTGTTGTTGTTGTTGATGGTGTTGTTATTCGCATTGTTGTTGTTTTTGGTGTTCGCGTAGCCTGTTGTGATGTTGCTGATGCTATTAATATTGTTGTGGTTGTTATTGTTGTTGCTGTTGGCGTTATCCTCCTCGTCGATGACACCTTTTTGTTGTAGGCCTTCATGCCTAGACGCCTTCGTATGACGCACAGAGTCTGCCTCTCGCTCTCACTCAATCCTTCCCGCCCTCATGCCTCTTCCTAATGGCAATCATTTCCATCAGCCACTCCCTCGCCTCCTCAGCCTTCGCTCTGACTGCCCTCTCCACTATCCACTATCGACTTGCTTTCAGACGCAGCTTGAATCCTTCTCCTGCCGACAAGCACGCACAATCTCTGTCTCTCTTTCATTTGTTTCCCTTCATCACCCGTTGTTGTTGTTGTCGTCATTGTCTTCCTCATCGCCATCGTTATCCTTCTGCTCCCAGCACTGTACTCCATCTTTTCATTTCTTCCGCCTTCTCCTACTCTTTCACTCCTCTGTCAAGGTTCTCTCCTTCGACGCCCTGCCTCCTCCGATGATAAATGATTGAGAACACGTTCGGAGAATTGATTATGAAGCTTTATGTGGGATTCGGTGCTCTAACAAGTTCGAGGAATTGATTACTGATGCCGTTTCCAATGCTGATACTTGGCAATAATCCGATTCCAGCTCTCTCTGTATCGGGTGGAATGAAAAGGAAACATACAAGTGGTTGTTGATTTCTCATGTTTCCACTTCGTTTTCTATTTCCTACTTGGCAAGTTCTCATTTCATACTTCTTTTCATTTCACTTAGTTCCTTAATTTCTTACTCGATATTTCCTCTTTTCACCCTTAACTTCCTGTTTCCATTCTCATGTGACTTTTAGCATCCTCCTATATTGAATTTCTCATTCTCCTTCTTATTTATTTCCTCATCCTCCTTCTTATTTACTTCCCTTCCATATTGTCATTTGATTCTCCATATTCTTACTTATTTATTTCCCCACTCTCATTCTTCCCATTCCTGCCCTGAATGGAAATACAAGCTGACAAATAAATTAATTAGCAAAAGTGAATTTCGGGATTTCATCTCTCTTCTTCTCTCTTCACACTCTCACTACCAGCACTCTCTCTTCCTTCCTCTCATCCGGTTGTTCTTCGGCTCTATAGACTGCCGACCTGTTGCTGACCACAAGCGACAGACTTTCTGGCAATTAAAGACGCATTTCCTACTGTGACAGAAGTGCTAATTAGAAAGTGCAAGAGAAACTATGATGACTCAGAAATGATTTCAATGGAAGGAAGTCATTAGAGATTTCCTCTCACCTTCTGTTTATTTTATATTCCCTTCTCTCTTTCCAACTTTTCCCCTTCTCTCACTTTCTGTCCTTCGAACCTTTTCTCCTAAACTCTCCTGGTCCTCTTCAGAGAAAGACTTGTTTCCCGGAAATCAAGTGAACTTCAATTTCTATCGAATTTATGGTATTATTTTATTGCCTTTGCTCGTAATTGATTTCTTTGTTTTTGCTGGAATTCACTGCAATTTAATTTCAACTAATTTGCCGTTGAATTTTCCGAGAAAACTTCAATTTCAAAGGCTGCAAAAAAGGCCCATCACAGGTCGCAACAACAAAAATAACCTTTGACGACCTTCAAAGACCCAGGGGTCAATTCAATTCCAAGGCCCCCCTTGTCTTCATTCCCACCGTCAATCACGGGCATCTTGATTTCTTTCCTCCTCCGTCTTTCTCTCCCATTTTCTGTCTCTTTAACCAACCATCCATCACATTGAAATCTCCGCCGTTACCGTGTCCGGTCTGCCACGGTCTCGTGGAGACTCCCAAACAAACTCTAGGCCTCTTAATTACGACCTCAATATTTTAAAAGAATAGATGAATTGCCACACCAAAGAGAAGAGAGGGAGAGGAAAAAACAGAAGGAGAGAGATTGGGGCTTGTCAAAGAAATAGATTTTTCTGTCGCGGACTGATGAATGGCCACACCAGACGACGATGGTTCGCGGAACCCAGCGGAAGCGTAATTAAGAAAGAAAATATATTAAATCAATATTTAAACGACTCCCGGAGAAGCTGTGTTATTTGTTTTTTTACTTTGTTTCTCTCTATTATCTTTTCTTCATTTTATTCTGTTTTTATAAGTTTTTAATATTTTTATCTTTTTATAATTTCATTTTTATTTTTTTCTCATTTTTCTTTTTTTATCTTTTGTTATATTCTTCAACTTTGTTTCTTCGCTTTGATTCGTTTCGTTTCTTTTTATTTTAAATTATTCGCATATTTAGTTAGCCTAAGAAGTTTAGAAGACATGTTTGTGAGAGAGGGAGACGTATACAGAATAGAGAGAAAGAGAGAGACAAAAAGAGATTTGTAGGAGAGAAAGAGACAGAAAGAACAAATGATCCGCACGCGAGATCTTGACCCAATTTCATATCGAAACCTCATCTGGAATGAGAATTTGGGTTCTTTTCGCTTCACCGCCTGCTGTTGCTAATTTTGACTTTTTTTTTAAATCCTATTTCATGTTAACTTCTTTTTTAAGTATTTCATTTATTTCTAATGAATATTTTATTTATATTCAATAGATTGAATATATACAAATTTACAAAGTTATCCCACATAACTTCTACTTGTTTTCTATGCTTCGGTAACCACGAAGTCAAAATTTCAATTAAATGCGGAAATTTTTTGTTGTTGATTCTCATGTTATTTTGTTGGTTCTATTGTATGTTGTTTTTAATGCTATTATAAGTTGTTGTTGCTTCATTAATTACATCTGGCCACTCAAAGCATTTTCACGCTCTGTTGTGAACGAAATAGAATCTAACGTAGCGTTAAGAATTATTAAATGAGCCCCAAAATTTGCGCATTCATTCGAAGCGACAGCTCACAGAAATTTTCCCCATGGCCTATTTTTATGGCCAACACATTTTTTTATATAAATCTTCACTAGAATAGGTAATTTTATGGGATTTAAAGTGGATTTTATTTCACCTAATTTCAAGGTTTCTATTTTTTTCGATTTGAAATTTTCTCATTTTATGAAATTTTGTTTTTAAATGTTATTCAGTTTTGTTATTATATAAATTAACATTTTATCCTAATGATTTGTAATCCTGAAGTCTTTTCCTCATTTAATGACTTCTATTTAATTCAAGTGCTTACGACCTAAAAGGAAACCCCTTGTAAAATCACGAATATAGGATTTAATAATGTAATTAGAACACCTTCAGTAACCCTGATTACGCACTTTATCTCTTGCCTCTTATCTCTCTGTCTAACTCCTTTTTCTCACGCCTCTCTCTTTCGTACTCGTTGGCTCTGCAGCTTCCTGTCTTTGTTTCACTCGTTGAAGGCCAATGCATTAGCTGAAATATTGAATTAACGAAGTCAGCGTACTTTCATTAATTAAGCCCATTTCTCTTGTCATCCTTTCTTGTTCTCCTTACTTCTGTTTCACCTTTTCTTGTTTCTGTTTTTACTTCAAGTCAAGGTCTGTCCTCGATGTTATTGTTCTTATGATTATTGTTGTGGTCCTTGATGTTGTTCTGATTTGTTGTTGTGGTTCTTGTTGTCCTCGAAAGACTGCATCATTTATGCTAATTTGTAACTAAAGCCCTTCAAGGCTTCCAAAAGCTCGACGCTAAAGCTCAAAGTACATTAAAATGGTTGACATTTTTTCCCATTAAAATTCTCCGTTCTTCATTTGGGAACACGAATTGAAAAAAAAAAGATGAAGAATATGACGACGATGACCTCAGAAAATGTCAACGAGGACGAAAAGGCTTCCAGCTTCGACTTTCGTTATTTGAATGAGTTTCGAGGAGAGGAGAAGGTGGAAAAACTATATGAAAGTGTTTTAATTAGAGAGTGGAGGAAAATGCAGTGAGTGAGAGAGAGAGGGTGATGAAGGAAATGTGCGATGAAAGAGAAAACAATATATAGTAAATGACACTGAAATGCAGCGAGAAGATGTCCTTTTACAGCATGAGAAATAGAAAATAATAGAAAAAGAAGGTAGTGACAGGAGATAGAGATAGTTAAAGAGAGAAAGAGTGCAGGGGAAATGTAGTGTGTCTTCGATGGGAAGAAAAAGTTTTTAGATTTTTACTTAATTATATTTTTGATAGTTGTATAAAAACATGATTTTACTTTTAAAAATAATTAATTCCCATCCTTCGTTTTTTCTTTTGCAGTTAAATGTATTCTTTGAGCCACGAGAAAACAAAAACACTAGCAGCAACAATACTAAGAGGAATAATAAGAACACCGAGAATGAGAAGGAAAGAAGTCTGAGACTGAGCAAGCGTCAGAAATAATAAAAGCAAACACCAAAAAACCAAGTATTTGACATCAAATTGTAGATAACCATATAAACAACGAATCCTAACAAGAAGAACAAATACTAAAAAACAACTACTTCAGACAAAAAAATCTACGAAAAGCAACAACAACTGATTTTGCGAAAACAATAACGAGAAGCCACAGCATCGTCAGAGAAACACAAAAATTGGGGAACAACGAGCACAAAAGACTTGACGTCTATAAAAAAGGAGAAAGGGGAAAATACATAAAAGGCAGGAGAAGGAAAAATCACGAACAAATAAAACACAATAATTCAAGTCAACACTTGGGTCAAAACAGGACAGCAACAAAACCCAAAGAAATAAAATATAAGAAAGCAGGGCATTCATTAAATAGAGAGACAAAGTGGACGATAGAAAGAAAGAAAGTGTGCAAATGAAATAAAAAATGAGAATAGACCACAATTTGAATGTTCAAACCAATTTGCCAACACGAAAGGACAATAAAGACCACAAAAAGTGGGAGCAAAAGTCAAGAAAAATCAAATAATAGACCATAGACCAGAAACGTCTTTGTTATTGCAACAACAACAAAGAGTCCCACCTGCTCACCACGGTTTGAGGAAAATCCCTATCTTTTTAGTAAATTTCTCGCCCAACCCCCGACCAACCGACGTCGCTAACAAGGCGTATCCACAGAAGTAGGAGGGAAAAATCGAGTGAGAACAAAAACCAAGGACCATTTGAGCCGTCTGCGGAAATTGTGGATCCACACCGTGTGGCGACAACCGACGCCACCCTCCGCACATCAAATCTCATTTCGTAAACAAATCCTATTTGCTCGCCCCCAAAATTTCCACCATCTGTCGTTCGTCCTTCCTTCGTTCAGTCGGTCGCTCTGTCGATCCGGCTAAACTTCCAGCTTTAACATTGAGCCGCATCTCCCCATCCCGCTCATACCCACTCGCACTCACACCAACACCCACAATCACCCTCACACCCATTGGCAAGCGCCTCCTCCAAATCAGACCCAACGCGCTCGAATCGGAGCCAAACTGACAGAGATAGAGCGATTGCGTGAGGCCGCCGCTTGCAGGGAGACGACGACAAAGACAGAGAAAATAACAAAAATGCGCCTTCCGTATCGTAATAAAAAGGCCACCCTGTGGGTTATGTTCGGCCTCGTTGTTGTCACCATGTTCCTGTTCAAATTCACCGAGCTGCGGCCGACATGTCTGTTCAAAGACGAGCAGGATACATCGCTGATGATGCGTGAAGAGGTAAGTGGATGAGTAAATGGCGGCATATGGTTTTTCCAGAAGTTGGGGGGTTGGGGGGGGTTACAGAGAGTCAATATATAATCCACAGAGTGTGTTGTTTTTACGTACCATGTTTCAGTTTCAAACAGGTCTGTCTGTCCGTCCGTCCAGGTTGAAAATTTTAGGGCTCCGGGCGTCCTGACAGTGGGTTGGTAATAACCATGTCCGTGGACCAAATATCGATTTGCTCTTTAGTTGAAATTCTGCCGAAAGAAAGTAAATGATTGCAATACAGGAGCAATATAGCTGAATATTCATGAAATGATAATATTGATGAAAATATTAATATCAACTCACGGTTTTTAGATTTAGAACATTGTAAAGTTCTATCTGATGAAAGATTTTTCGTTCGAAAAGATTTTAAAGTTCTATCACCAGATGTTTATAGATCGAATTTAATTGAATATGGAAAATCAAATTACATATTTTGCATTTCTTTTAGTATGACCTACGTTTTAATAAAAAAAACCTTCAAAGTTATTGAAGCTTTATCTGAAGAAAGTAAAGTAGGAGTAAATTTGTAAACTAAACTAAAAAATATTCTTGAAAATAACGTTTATAAAAAAAAATATAAATTATCGAGAAAATTGTTACTATATTATAAAGTTGTAATCGTAAATCTCACAGTTAGATCTATTCGTCCAACTTGAGGTGCTCCAGCGCCAATTTGAATCTTATGAACTTTGCATCATTCTAGTCCATCGATATTAACTTCATCCTCCGTTGAGCAATCTTTCAACGCCCATTAACTTTTCCCTTCCTCCCCCTAGCTTTCCTCCCCACTCTGACGTCTTCAATCGCAATTTCCATCGTAGCCGTAGGATGCAACTTTTTATTGAAATTGCGTTTATTTTCATAGTTGTTGGTTTGATAATACTTTCAATTCAGATTTTCTCTTTCCTGTGCAGTGGCGGCGGCCATATTTATCGTATCCCAACAACAATAATGACAACAAAAACAACTACAAAAACACCAACAACAAAAAACCAAATTTACATTTAACAATTCCTACCAGGAAGACTTTTTCTTCCTTCCCACTTCCACATTTCCGTCGTCTGAATCTCATTTTCGTCGCTCTCTCGGTTTCTCCCATTTTCAATCTCTATCCTCTGTTTCTCTCTTTTTCGCTCTCCATCTCTCTCTCTCTCTCTCGCGTGATTTTCCTCTTCCTCTGTCGTGCTTAACTCATTGCTCCGAAATAAATTTCCTTCTTAATGCAGTTTTTCATATTGTCTGCCTTCACCATCAACTATCTCTCTCCGCCCCACGACTACACTCTCTCCCTCACACACACACACAATTCCTGCCTTCTTATTTATCCCCCACATCCTGGACTGCGGGAACCACGAAGACTTTTTCGCCGGATGTCGTCGGTGTTGGTATCTTTGTGTTTGTTGTCGGCTCTTCGTCGGCATCTCCATCAGTTGTCGTCATCGTTATCGCTTTCGTTGTCGTCGTCGCCATCAGTTGTCCTCACCATAGCAGTCCTGGGTCCGACATCCATTCGTAAGGATAAAGTTTCAATTTGCGCTTTCATCCTTTTTGTGATCTGATTCTATTTTCTCTTATTTTCTCATTTGCTCGTATTTTCTTATTTGCTCTTATATCTTGGAGTTCTCCACGTTTTTCATTGAGAATTCGAATTTTGAAAATAAATTCATTGCACTTAAGTGCAGGATTCCTCCGATGAAGTTTCACTTCTGGCGATTTTGTTGTTGTGAATGCAAATGGATTTTTAATAATTTATCGAGCATTATTTCAGTGAAAATTGTGTTAATTTCGAATGTCGATCTGGCCGCAATCTTCAGTCCAGAGAAGACGTCAAAAGGGATTGAATGAAAGGGATTTTCTGAATTTATGTACATATTTATGATAGTCGTGAATTCCCCATAATAATGAGAATATATATATATATATCCCTTTTGTTTTCTCTCTGACTGAGAATGTTTTTTTTAATATTTTTTTAATTTTTCACTTTTGTATTTTTCACTTTATTATTTTTCATTTAATTCACGTCGTTTCCCTCGCCCGTTGTACACCAACTTTCAAGAATTTTTCATGATATTACAGTTTGATAGCTTTGTCTCTCCCCCAGATTCTCCCTCTCTTTCTCGTTGGCAATTTTCGTCCGCCTCCGCACTTCCCACGTTCGTTTCCTTCCCACTTTCAATTCTCTTCCTCCCTCAGTTTGACCTCGTGCTAAATGGTGAACTTGTATTTGTGTTGTTGTAGTTGTTGTTTTACATCGTTTTTTCTTTGTAGCCGGTTTTTTCTTGCCATGGATTTCTGACACATCGCAAAACGTGCATCAATTTAAGGAGAATAAAACTTTTAAGCTCTACTAAATGGTCTTGTCAAAAACTCTGTTGACTTCCCTTTCACCTTCTACCTTGCTCTATCTCTCGTTCTCAGTCTATCTCTCACTCTCTTTTTCTATCATGCTCTCTCTGTTCGTTCTTTCTTTCTTTCTTGATTTCCTCCCACGCACATACAAACACTCGATGCAGGACCAAGTTGAATGTGGCCAAAAGCACTTATTCTTCGCCAAACCAAACAGAGTTCAGCTTTCGGGATGTTGTTTCTCTTTCAGCAGTTTCTGCTGCTGGTGTGTGCGTTTTTATTTTTCTTCTGGTGATTTTTGTTGTTATTTTTCTTCTTCTAATCCTAAGCACGCGTCTCCTCGATCCATACGTCGAAACTCGCCCTCCCTCTGACTTAGTTTTTCTCTCGATCTCCCATCCGCGCCTCTGGCGTCGAAGTTTCACCTTTTGCGATTCACCTTTGGCTTTGGGGGCAATTGCAATCGAGCAGAAGCAGCAATAACAACGATAACACAAAAATTACAACAATAACTAAAGCAACACCAATAACAACAACAACGCTCACACCAACAACAACAACAATTGCAACGCCATCAATTGACAACGAATTTGTTGTTGCCGCAGCAATTCGTCGGCTGAGATACGAGTGCGGCTTTGTTGCAGCTCCTTCCGTTTCGGCCAGAAAGAAACTTTCTCGTTACGGGCTGAGTCTTTTTATGGCCAACTTATTTCCGTCTCCATCCCCCCACAACCGACCGCACCCAGGATTTGAAGTTTTCTTAACTTCTGAGGGTTTTTTCTTGGCTTCTCGTGAATTTTTCAAATTTTTTCCTTATTTTTTTTTTATAAGAACGAGAAATTGCAGCAAAACAAACAATAATTCTATTTCTTTCCTTTCGTTTTCTCTTCACCTCTTACGACTTCCTTTCGTTGCAATCTCTTCTCCTTTGCCTTCAACCGATTTTGTTTTATTTCTCATCCCTTCCGTTGATGTCATTGCGATCCCTTCGTCTCGTTATTGCATTTTCTCCATATCTTCCTCTCTCTCTCGCGCTGTCTATTTCTCTATCTCGGTATTCGCTCCACCCACAGCCCGAGGCCTTTGCATCGAGATTCAGGACGAACCGTGGCTTTGATGTCCTTAAATAAAGCCCGCAGAAGAACATGAAAAATTTCTCGTTGCAAACGTTTCTTTCTCCGTTTATATTACTTCTCTTTTTATTCTTTTTTCTCTTTTAATTTTCTTTTCCTGTTTTATTTCATTTCTCTCTGTTTACTTTCTATCTTTATATTGTTTTTTTCTTTCTCCTCTTTCTTTTTGTTCTGTTCTCTTTCTGTGCTCAATGCACCAAGGGTCATTCTTTTTCCTCTTCTTCGCTTTCTTTCGTCATCGAGGAGAGGTTGTGGGGAGGTTCTTCTGTATTCCTTGGTGTATTCTGTCTCCCTTGCCACTTCTTATTCATCTTGTGGTCGTCGGTGGCTTTCATTTTTTTATATTCATTTTCTCTGTTATCGCTCTAAGTTTTTCTTGGCCATGTTTGCTTTTAATGTCCTTGCCCGCAGTCGTTGATGCTTATTTATGTGCTCTGGAAGTCATAAAGAGAATAAATGCACACCGAGTGATGGACAGATTCACACACCACACACACCTTCCTGCCTTCCTTAGTCTTCTCCTCCTCATTTTTCATTCAATCTCCTCTCCTCCTTCTTCACTCCTGTTCTTATTCATCGGATTTAATGTTCTATAAAGTTGATTAGAACCTGATATTAAGCAAATTTGTGTTTTTCTTTGCAGAAATATGTCATGGGCGAGGATCAAAAGGTCTACGCGTACAATCGGGAGATGCCGCTGATATTTATCGGAGGCGTGCCCAGATCTGGCACGACCCTCATGCGCGCCATGCTCGACGCCCATCCGGATGTGAGGTAAATGTCGAACTAAGAGTTCAAAAACTTTTTATAATAGATACCTATAATTTAAAAAAATTATTATAAACATTTCTTAAAAAATTACATTAATATATGTACATTCCAATATTTTTCTAATGTCCATCCAAGTTTTTGAAGTCCGATAAACCCAACAACTTTTCATATCTAATGTTTTTCATTGAAATCTCTGTATTTCGCTCTACTCCCCGCATTGATTATAATAAATTTGCATATTGAGAGCATCACCTCCACTCTCGGTGTCGTATAAATTCTCCAACCGAAATTGCATAGTTTTAGGCTCTATTTAAATGCATCAAAACCAGTGTCCAATTTCCACACAATAGGTCTAGTTGTCATTTTTTGAAAATATTTCGCATGCAAGCGAAGTATCTGCAGTATAGATTTAATTTCCGATCCACACATCGTCTGTCCCTCTCTTGCGCCCAGAGTCCAACGTCATTCGTGACATGTTGTCAAAACGTCAGAATAATGTATCGACATAGAACTTTTAGACATTGTCAGCAGGTTGCCGACTGACGGTCGATGCCAACGCCAGCAACAGAAGCAACAGCAACGCAAATAATAATAACTGTAGATAGAATAATAACAACAACAAGAATGCAGCAACCAAAATAATAACAATGACAGGACCACAACGTGCGAAGGATTAAATTCCGGATTTACACATCGAGGGTCCACGGAAAGAGCGACACGCCATGGGCGGTTCGACGATAAAAAATCGCCATAGAATTAAATTTCAAAAATGGGAAAAATTACACATAGAGAGAGTGAGAGATACGGAAGGATAGCAAAAGAGAGATTATATGGCACGTTTGCTTTGCTGTTGTGACCCTCTGACAACTCGTTGATCCATGTTGGCCTCGCGCAAAAAGTCAGAGCCGGGTTTTCGGTTAGTGGTCGTGTTACTGATATTGTTAGTTGTTATTATTGTTGTTGCTATTATTATTTTCGTTATTATTATTATTTTTTAGTCTTATTATTATTGTTGTTGCTGTTATTATTTTAGTAAGTACATTATGATTGTTGTCGTTATCATTCATGGCCTCTCGTCATAAGTTTTTTGCTAGATAAGCAATATTTGTTTTGAATTTAATTATTCCATAAAAATTAATCTGTTTGTCGATCTAATGACTCAATATTTCCAAACTGGATATTTTTTTGGTATCCAGTTTTCTGCAGCCCCCCTATTTTATTTCCCTTGACTTTTTTATAGATATTGGCAAATCAAAGCTGATTCGCTGCCAAAATATGAAAATACATGTCACATATCATGACATATCAAGTAGAGCGGTTTGGCATCTAGTTTTGGAAATTTATTTCATTTTTGTCAGTTTACAAATAAATTATTTAAAAAATTCCTCACTATTAATTCAAGAAAATTTTTTGACCCTATAAAAATATTATTTCAAACTGAACTCTTTCTATTGAATTCCATTCCGTATGTCTATCGAATTACGAAATTTACTTTCATCTCGTCCCAGACACAATCACTCGAATTGATGGAACTCCCAAAAGTCTTCGTCCTCAGTGAATCCTTCGGAGAGCTTATTATGTACATCAACCAATCAACCCACATTCATTAATCCGAACTTTCTTGACTCCTTCACGGCCCTAAATACCTCCGGGAGAATTTCCTCTGAAATTTCAAAGGCCCATCACGTTCACGAACATGTCTGGCCACATCCCTTTTCAACACTCGCTCCAATACTAGCAAAATAAAAAATCGAATTTTCTTTTTTCTATAATTTTGTTTTCTTTTCTTTATTCGCGTGAATCCTGGTTCGCCTTGTCGTGGTCCTCTTCATTCTCCTTGACATGTCGATGAAGTCCTCTTAGTATCCCTGGTAGAAGAGCGGTTGGGGAGCGATCACGGGCACGGGGGCCGAGTAGGCGCCCTGGTAGGAGGGCGCGGGGGCGGCGCACGGCACGGGGCGCAGGCTGGGCTGGCAGCTGAACAGGTAGTTGCGGGGGCAGGGCGGCGAGGCAATGGAGGCGGCGCCGTAACCACCGGCCGCCTTGCGGAAGCGCAGAGTCTCAACGGGCTCCGCTGTCTCGGTGTCGGAGCTCTCGATCTGCTTCTGGGCCCCGGTCGCGCCCCGCACCTGCGTCTGCTGTTGCTGCGTGACCTCAGAGTCGTGCAGGGCCGCGGCCAGAGTTCGTCCCTGGAGGCAGGCGAAGATGGCGACGACGACAACGACAAAGGATGTGGACAGGATGAACTTCATTTTTCTTTTGTTTTTTTGTTGTACTGTTCTGCTGTATTCTCGATTAATTGTCGGCGAAAACGCAACTGCTGCTGGGATTGATTTGTCCGGTGGTTTTTATTGTCATTCTTGGAACGTAGAATGGAACTAAAGCAAGGCAAGAAGACAGCAAGACAACACCAAGAACGAACCGTCAACCGTCATAGCAATATCACAAAAACCGCTGAGCTCATCTTCACCATCGAAGGTTCTTGCGTCGCACGTTCTTTTGCTGAGTTGCATCGTTCGTCGGGTCTTGGTTTTTGGATGATTAATTGTTTTCCTCTCTCTCTCTGTTCACATGGAGTTTTGTAGTTCACGTCGTGGTTATTAATCGTTACTTGCACTCGGTCCTGGTTGTTTTTTCCCTTCGTGACATGGTGTCAAATGTTGCATGAAATGATTTTATAGAATTCAATTAGTTGTAGTTTATTGTATTTCTTTATTGTATACTTGGAACCAATTAATTTATGGATATGTATTTACTACTTTTAACTTCTGAAGTCTATATTCGATTTCAACCTAATTTATTTTTGCTCCAAACTCGACTTCCGTCTGTCTGAAATGTCTGCCTTGCACTTTTCTCATCGTGACACAATTTCTGTAACTTTTTTGTTTGTATACACATTTTTCGTTTATTCTCTTATTCTACTCTTTTATTCGGCGACCCGATTCGCCTTTCGACACCAATTATCGTTTTCTCAAAGTAATCGTCTTTTAATATATTTCCGTTCGCTTTTAATTGAGGGCGAGAGCCGTGAACTCTTCTTTCTTATTGTTTTTCCACGACTCTCTTGCTGTAACAAAAACAGCAACAAAAATGTTTCAACAGCGACGAGATCTCAATAGAGAGAAGAGAGAGAGAGATAGAAAGGAAAGAGAATTTGAGAGCCTCCTGGGATCGAGAATACAGCAGAACAGCCCGCCTTGTGGGCGGAAATGAAAAATAAGGAGCGATAAAAAGAGATAGGAAGTTGAGTAAAAATATTAATAGAAGGGAAGGGAGAGATGGGGGGGGGGGGGGGGGGAGGGGATCCTTCGCCAGCTGTTGAAGTTTATTTGATTAATTACAACAACAGTGGATTTTGACAAGGATTTCGAAATGAATGTTGATGCCGGAGGATAAAGGATGATGTTTGCTGTTCACTCCCACGTTGTTGTTATTCCTACTGATGTTGTTGTTGCCACTGATGTAGTTGTTGTTTTCATGCGCATACCGTTGTTGTTGCTGTTTCCGTGTTTAGCTCTATTGTACCCGAAGCTGTTGTTGCCATCATTTCTGATAGGGTTGCCGATAATTGCCGTATTCTTGTTCTCGTCATCGTTGTTTTCTTCTGCTGCTTCTGCTGTTGATGAGGTTTGTCGTCACGTTGAAATGATTTATGAGCGCGTTTCGAATGAATGAAATTTATGAAACGACAAATGACGTCGATTCATTTTGCCTTTAATGGTTGTTTTCATCATGGTTTTTGTTATTAGTACCTTTTTAGTGCTACTCCTTCGTCATTCGTCTTCGGGGTATTCTTATGACTTTCGTATTTTCTTTAATGGAGTTTTTATTCTGGCTTTGAGTTTTACGATTATAGAGAACTTTTTCATTGCAAAAATAAACTGACTATTTATAAATATTATTTTTTCCTTTCTCTTTTCAAATGAGCTCCTTTGAACTCTAAAAACCGCATGCTTCACGCTCCACAAATATGAAACAGAACCCTGGTCTTCTTCATTAGCATGGTTAACCACGTGCTCTGTCTGCCCACTCAGTTTCTGTTGAAGAGCTTCCGATTTAATTACGATAATTAAATACCTGGCCGCTACGACGTCGATCGATCGATGACAATTGTGGGAAATCGATGAATGAATCGAAAGCAACCACCACAACCACAGACATGGACACAAACACACACAGCGTATTGGACGATGGACGACAAATACTCACACATATTAGGACACAAATAAATTCCATCTCCACTCAGGCGTCGCCTGCACAATCTCAAAGGTCCTTCCTCCAATGCAAAAAGGATGTCGACCGACCATGTTGCAGCTGATGTCCTTGCGCAGCATTCGCTCAACCGCAGCTCGAACCGCAGCTGAGAACTGCAATTTAAACAAACACATAGACATCTACACACGCATACATCTTAATAATCATACACCATACATTCATACATTAATACACAATCACAATCACATAATATGTGTGTGTGAATGAAATTTAATGGGAATTTGAGCCTTCTGTCGAAATACGATAAATAAACCTCTCGGAATTGAGTTATTCGACAGAGTTCATTACGTTTCGCCATCGGAATCGCATTTAATTGCTCGAAGTGGTCGCCGCTTAATCGCTTGGTTCGCAGCACGTCGTCGTCGTCGTCTCCGATAACTACGACCAAACCAGAGCTTCGTCATTGGATCGAAATCTATAAAACAGCACAACAGGACGTATGATGAATATCGAATAGTCCTTCAGTCGCTCCCATCAAGCCATGAGTGATGCAATCAGATCGTGACTTCATTTTCTCCAGCCTGCAGTTCCTTCGTCTCTTGATGGTGTGGTTTTGTCCCTCCCCAGAGACGTTGGGACAATGAAATTCGCCTCGAGCCATTCACATTCTCGCAATTGTCGAATGGAGAAAATTAACCAAATTCTCCTCTCTGACGTTCTCTCTTTTTGAAGTCGTTTCTTCTACGTATTTCTTCAACTTAATTCGCTTTCTTGAAGTCTTTTTCATCATCTTTACGATATCATAATCTGCATTAAGCTCTTCGTCCATCTTTTCGTCAGTCTCTTCGTCAATCTCTTCGTCAGTCCCTTCGTCATCCTCACATTTTTCTTTGAATTTTTGCTCCAGTTTTCACTCATTTTTCAAACACAAAAAGTAAAAAGAATCAGTTTGTCATATTCCAGAATAGCGAAAGATAAAACAAACAACTCGAGGGCATTCATTACATTTTCACGACATCACATAACGAGTTATTGTGCTGAAATTGGAAATTTCACATTGCCGCAGGATATGAACTTGATATTCATATATTTTGCGAGATGTTGCTGAATCAGTATCTCCATTTTTTTTTTCGTTCGATTTCGTTGCATTTCTATTATAATTCTGATTTTGTTTTTATTGAATTTTTTTGTTTTTATGTAATATTTTGTTTTTATTGCAAAAATAAGAGTAAAGGACCTCTTCACGGTTGTAAAATACAAAACTTTTCAATGCAATTAAACCTCCTTTGTTCCCCAGCCGGGTTTATAGTCGTCCTGTGGCGAGAGTTCGCCATTGCAATACGGCCGCCTGAAATCGTTTCGAGGAACGATCAACCAACAGAAGGAGAAACCAACCGAAATGGGAGGAGAAATCGACCGAGAGGAAATTCTTCTCTCTGACGTTCTCCCTCCCATCGAGAGGGAGGGAGAAACCAACCGGGAGGGAGAGAGAAAACGACCGAAAGGGAGATGGACACATGGCAATTGAGGAAGAAAGAGAGATTGAGCGAGAGAGAGAAAGCACAAGTGGGACAAGCGAATAGTGCCGTCGTCTCAGACATTCGATAAATTTCGCAATTATTATTGAAAAATTCCAACTCACATTTCAATTGCAGTCGTTGAAAACTCCTCGGAGACCGACACCAGAAAAAGGGACAAAAGCGAGTGAACGAGACAAACAAACAAACGAACGGAACAACAATCGAAAGCCTTCGTCGTTCACAAGGACTCGGTTTTCCATCGAATCTGCCGCTGTCGCTTCGGTTTGGGTCTGGCTTCGGTTTTGACTCCGACTTTGACTCTGGCTATGGGGAGCCGAAACGAGGCAAAGTCGGTTCTCGTCGAACAATAGACCGTAACTAGAATTCCATGTGGAATACGGCCAAGCAGACGTTGTGGTTCTTGTTCCTTTTCCTCTTGTTGCTGTTCTTCCTTTTGTTGTTCTACTTCCTCTGGTTGTTGTTCCTATTTTGTGTTGCTGTTGTTCTTTTCCCTTCTCTTGCTGTTCTTCCTTCTGTTCTGTTCGGCCTCACAATCGTAATACCAATCGCACAAACGTGGATAATAGGGAAATTTCCGCTTTAAACCCATTCACATAAATGGCCACCGGAAGTAAGTCATTTTCTTTCCTCTTCTCACTATGTCCAATTCTTCTCCTGCGATCCATTCTCTCTCTCATTCACCCTCGATCCTTTTTCACCCCCCACCATTTGAACAATGTGGCAGCAATCGAGGTGACGGGAAGGAAAGGGACGACGGCGTCAAAAACCGACAACGGATTCCGATGTCCTGGCCAAGCCAATCCCGTGGTTGGCTCTTGTCTAACCTCATTTTATTGTTTTCTCTTGTTGCTGTTGTTGTTTTTATTGTCTTGATTCGTAGATCTGTCTATGTGTGCATCTGAATATATGTCTGTATTTTTGTCTGTTGTGTTTGTTGTCTCTTGTCCTGCTCGCCGAGGCAGATGCTGCAGGGTATGTCCAGGATACTCTTCTCGGAGACAGATCTTCCTCTCTCTTTCTCCCCCTTTTGTGTCTTTCTCGTTTTCTCTCCCTTTCTCTCTCTTTCTATTTCTCTCTTTTTCTATCCCGCTCTCTCTCTGTCTCGTTTCTCTCAAACTTCCTTGTCAGCCTGCCTGGCTTCCTTCATCAATGGTAGTCTAGAACAGTCCTCCTGCCGACATTCGTTCTCTCTTTCTCCGCCGTTCTGCGTTTATTCTATCTGTGTTTCTCCCTCATTCTACTCGTATTCCCTCTCTCTTTCTGCCTTCATTCCATCTTTATTTCTTGGTATTTCTCCTTTTGGAATCTCTTCGTTTTTCTGCTGTCTGTCTGTCTCTTGTTCTTCATCCCGGTAGCTGTCAATCCGTTGCCCATTGTTGCTGTCTTTATTTGTCAGGATGTCTATCGAATTGTTGGCGTGTTCCGGCCATCTTCTGTCAAGATGTCGGTCTGTCATTCTGTCTCTGTCCCGATGTTTATTTGTCATTTCAATGGTTTCTACCAGCTGACGAGAGAGAATGAGAGATTCTATTGAGTCAGAAGAACTTCCATCTGCTAATGTCTTAATCCTTCATTCAGGATTTCAGGCAATCCATGAAACTCCTAATCTCGCACACATTCCATGAACCTCTCAGTCGTTCCATGAATCTCTCAGTCGATCTATAAATCTCTTCACTCCGGATCTATAACAACTACTCTTGGGACCATCCACCAGGCCATCCAACAGGCGTCCTCCATGTTCATATATCCTTTGGTTCATACTTCTGTCGTTCTCGGTCTCCATAGGCCTGATATTACTTCAGTCCTCCTCCCTCGCCTACCCGAAACTTGTGCCGCTTCACTGAATTCCCGCGACCATCCAGCCTTCTAGTGTGGTTGGTTTCTTTGTTCACAATGCTTGATATTCCCGCAGGATGAGCTTTCCTCTGGTTCTTCCTCTCTCTCTCGACTTCTCCCACTCTCTCGAGCCTTATGCCTGTTGTCTGCCCGCCCGTGTGTCCGTCTGTTGTCTATTTAGCTTAACCGCTGATCCGTGAGAGTTTTGTTTGCGCTCGCCAACCGTGTGTGTATGGATGTGTATGTGTTTGTGTTCATAGAACGGCAAATTTCTCTTTTTTTTCTTTCTTTTTGTCTGCCATAAATATTTTCATATGTCTGTCTGACAATGTAACAGGCTACGTGTATACTTTTGTATATATGCATATACACTTGAAAATGTGTTCGTGTGTCTGAATGCCAATGTGTCTGTGTGTGTGTGTGTATGTGTAGTTATGTGTGCCTCATGTGAGTGCCTAGTTTTGTGCTTCGCTTCGCATGGTTGCTCATGTTTAGCATATGCAACGCATTATGTTGCCAACGGAAGACGCCAGCAATTGTTGATGTATGTTGAGAGACTTCCGCCGCCGTCGCTGGCAAGAGCTGGAGGAGCGACCGATGGAGCGCCTCTTGGCGGCTCCTGTTCGGGCAAATATTATTGCTTTTTCCTCTCCATGATATATGGTCCACGGTATTCGTTTTTCATATTCAACACTGTTCTTGTTTTTTATATTTTGTTCTTCAACTTTTGTTTTAAACATTTCTTTTTCAATATCTTGCTTATTATTTTCTCGCTTTAAACTCGTCTACTCCATCACAGCTCAAAAATTTCAGTCACTAGTTCTCGTCTTAACAGGTTTCTTCATTCTTTATCCTCGGGCTCTCTTTGTCTACTTTGAACCCTCTCAAAATTCAAAGGACTCTCCTCCTCAAAGGGTTATCAAATATCTATCCTCTACTTGTGAACGAAAGGAAACGAATACCCTTTGGAAAGAAACCCTTTTTCTCTTCTCGCATATAAACTTTTACACTTTGAACTCAGGGAAAACGCTTGATTGGTTCATTAGAGTGAAAAATATTCGATAACCTCAGGTGAAACATGACTTGACTTGAAAGATGGTATCCATACAAAGGACAGGGGGAGCAGGAGTCTTAAGGGTTTCTTTCTAGACTCATAGGTATCTACAATTAAATTCATGTGGTTTCAGTTCCAATATGTGGTCTATGGATGAAGAGAATTCGGTTGGTGTTAATTTAGGGAGGAGGGAGAAAACTGGAAGAAAGATACAGAATTTAATTGTTGTTTCTATTCTCAGAATTTGTTGAAAACCGATATGTTGAAAATTCCTCAAATAGAGAGATATATTTTAGTTATTATTGTCCAACAATAAATTTAAATCATCAAATAGCTTAGCTGCATTTTATTTTGAATAATCTCAATGGGATATGTGTTTGTTTTTATTTTTTATTTCAATGTCTCCAAAGATGGTATTCATTCACAGTGTATTTTGCTTTTCCTCCCTTTCATTCGTGGTTCACCTCCGTCATGTCCAGCCTTCGTTGTCCTTCGATTGATTCCTTCAAGAAGCAATTAGTTGCCATTTGTTCAGTTATTGAAAACTTTGATCCTCTTAATTGGATAAAATATACCGAAGTCCCTTTTTCGTCTCTGTACCCAAGGGAAAATCATCCCCTGGTTCATTAGTACACTTTGTTGGGATTGAAACTTTGCTTCAGAGGAAAGAAAGTAGCTGCCTATAAAAAAAATTGAGAGAGAAGAAGAAAGAAAGAGGATCGAGAAAGGAAAATTCCTGACTGTCAATTAAATTGAAGGATTTGCACATTCAAACACAAAGCTCGCTAATTGAGAGTGAAAGAGAGCGAGGGTCGCGGTTTTAAAGCTCTCATAACTTTTTTAATTAAATTCTCAGCAGTGGAAAACGAAGTAAAAAATTATTTGTCATCTTTTTTGTTGTTGCTTCGTCCTTCAGAAGTTGTTAGCGTCGTAGAAAAACGACCGATTCAGAAATATTAAATCATTCGCGGCATTTAATAAATTGTAAGAAAAAAATACGATTCAGCATTAAAAGAGTAGGAGTAGAAGTAAAGTAAGTGAAAGAGAGAGAAAGGCAGAGAGAAAGAGGGTGAGAGAGAGAATGAGAGAGAAGGGGCAAAATCTGGTAGTTTACTTTGTGCAGAAAAGCATGCAAAGCATATTAAATGCAGAAACTTTTATTGAAAAGTTCAAAGAAACTGAAGGGCATGAAGGAGGGGAAGGGAGGATGAAGAACCAGCGGCATAGAAAAGTCAATAAAAATTGAAATGAGCAAAGAGACCGACGAACGAACCACGCGTCAATGGGTTTGTGAAATAACAGCGTAACGATTATTACCAAGAAACGATTGTTACCAACAATAATCATCGTAGTCATTATAGCAGATGGGGTTCCGAAATGTGGTAATGGTTCCATTATGAAATTTTGTTTTTGGCGTGAATACAGTGAATTTATAGATAATTTACAATCTGAAAGGAAAATATATCGATCTATTGATACATGATTTATAAGTAATTTTTTTTTGAAATCTTAATCGGTATAAAAGATTGAATTAATTAATAAAGGTGAATTGCAAAAATATACAAAAATCTAATCTCATTCAATCTTGAGTATTCGAATAAATTCGTTGCATTCTGATAACGGACACTGAGAATAAACCCATCTCCAATGGGACGACGATGGCGCGAACGACATCGAAAGGGAGAACAGCAAAAATCATTACAAGAGTAGAAACAACAAAAAGTTTTACGACGCCAATGACAGCAACTATGATTACGACAAAAACAACAACAAGATTCTGACAAAAACAACAACATGATTGTGACACTAGTACCAACTAAGATACCGACAAGAACAACGATGACCCGTCGACGTCTGGCAACACTTCGTGCATCAGGTTGTCACCCCGCCCCCACCCTCAAACCCACTCACTCTCGAAATTCACCACACACCACTCTCACTGGTTTCTCCCTCCTCTCCTCGTTGCAGATGCGGACAGGAGACACGCGTGATACCTCGTATCCTGCAATTGCGCTCGCACTGGCTCAAGTCCGAGAAGGAGTCGCTGCGGCTGCAGGAGGCGGGCATCACGAAGGAGGTGATGAACAGCGCCATCGCTCAGTTCTGCCTGGAGATCATTGCGAAGCACGGGGAGCCGGCGCCGCGATTATGCAACAAGGATCCGTTGACGCTGAAAATGGGAACCTATGTGATAGAGCTCTTTCCCAATGTAATTATCCTTTGACACTCGGAACACGACACTGAAGAAAGAGTGTAAAAATAGTGAAAAAAGTATAAAAAAAGAAGTGAAAAGAGTAAAAAGAGCGAAAACATAATAGCAAGAGGAGAACTGCAAGAGTCGTAATTTTTCTCTTTGACTTCTCGATTGCTTTTGAAGTGTTTCCTCTAGTTACTTCCTCCCTTTTTCTTTACTTTTATATTTTTTTATTTTATTGATTTTTGCTCCTTTTCATTCTTTGTATTGAGACGTGAATTGTTGTGTGCTTTTAGGCGAAGTTCCTGTTCATGGTGCGCGACGGCCGGGCCACGGTCCACTCGATCATCTCACGCAAGGTGACCATAACCGGCTTCGACCTCACCAGCTACCGGCAATGCATGCAGAAGTGGAACCACGCCATCGAGGTGATGCACGAGCAGTGCAAGGACATCGGCAAGGAGCGATGCATGATGGTGAGCACTTTTCTTTAATAAAAAACATAAATTCCCTTAAATCATTGTTTTAAATTCTCCATCTTCTGGGAAATAAATAATAGCCTTTCAGACAATTGACCATTAAATTGCGATTTTTTCTCGCTCCATTTGCGCAATGACAATCCCACCGCTCCGATGGAAATTAATTATATGTGCATTCTCACAGCCTTTCTTTCTCTCTTACTCTTTTTACTCCAGCTCACTCTTTAACTCCATCTCACCATCTCACTCTCTCTTTCTGTCCGTCTGTAGATCCGCACAATATATCGATGGATTTTTTCGCATACAAATATTGTCGGTGTTATCGGTTCAGCCATAAGTGTCCTTGTTGGCCGTTTTTCATTATTTTATTTATTTTTCTGTCTTATTGTTGTTCTTGTAATGTATGGGCCTGAAAAGTAGAGGGCGTGGAGAGGGGTTCAGTCGATATTTGCGTGAAAGCATTTTAATTGAATTTCGAATTCAACGAATAGCGTGCGATTAACTTCTTTATGCAGCGCTTTTAACGCATTTTCTCAGCCACAACTTCTCCCTTCAACTTCAGTTTCATGCCTTTGCAACAGCCTTTTTGCACTCCATCCTCCACTATTTTCTCCCACCTCTTTCTCTATTCCCACTCAGACTTGGTTTTGCATCTCAATCCCTTTTCATTGCCTCGTAATTTAATTGGTTTTGCTAGTTTTTTTACCCAAAAGCTGCAACTTCTATCAACTATGTATAATTGAAAATGTATTCTCATATATTGTTTGGTTTTTTCTTCTTTTTCTCCTTCTTCTTTGAATCATGCATAATCATTCATGTCTTGTTGTTGTTGTAGGTTTACTACGAGCAACTCGTCCTGCATCCGGAGGAGTGGATGAGAAAGATTTTAACTTTCCTGGATGTGCCATGGAACGATTCGGTGCTGCATCACGAGGAATTCATCAACAAACCCAATGGCGTCCCGCTCTCGAAGTAAGTGAAACTATTTTTCAACCTACTGCGATATTCCGATTCTTCGAAGGGAATTTCATTGAATTATTCAAGAGATTTTCTTCTGAAGGGAATTTTCAATTCTTCAAAAAAAAGTTACTTGGAATTAACTCTACTTCGAAGAGTTTATTTCAAGAAATTCTCATTTTATTTTATATAACAGAAAATATTTCTTCGGATTTATTTTTTTTTTGTAGTTTTTTTTCGTTGCTTTTTTTTTGTTATTTTCATTTTAATATTTTTTTAAACAATTTTTCTTATATTTTCTCTAGTATTTTTCACTATATTTTTCTAATATTTTCTCCATATAATAATTTCTGGGAATTAACTCTAGATGAATCAGTTAGATTAGTTATTATTTTATTTTATTTTACGACAAATTTTATATGTATTTATTTTTTTAAATATTTTCTCCACACAAAAATGTTTGGGAATTAACTCTATATAGTTTATTTTTAGGTTTTAATAATTTATATGATTGTTTTATTTATTGTTTGTGTTCTTTACATATTTTTATTTCCTCCATATTGTTTTTTTAATATTTTCTTTATATAATAAGATAATTATTTTTAAATCTAAATCCTGTCCTGTAAAACCATAATTATTAAATATTAAAACCATCAAATTATTATAATTAAATAAACCATTTCAGATATTATTTCCCTTACTAATTCGCTTTTTCTCTGTTTATTTTGATTATAATTGTACAGAGTTGAACGCTCATCGGACCAAGTAATCAAGCCCGTCAACTTGGAGGCCCTCTCCAAGTGGGTCGGCCAGATACCGGAGGATGTTGTTCGCGACATGGCGGAAATCGCTCCGATGTTGTCGGTGCTCGGCTACGATCCGTACTCGAATCCCCCGGATTATGGTAAGCCTGATGCATGGGTTCAGGACAATACGTCTAAGGTATGTGCAGCTAATAATTGAACTACACTCCCACACCCACAGTCCACACAATCCACATTCCCTTTCCCTATTCCTATCCACACACACACTCTCCCGGACTCTGTCCACAACTCTGCGTTGTCGTTTGTTGTATTGTGTTTTGTTTTCGTTTTTGTTGTTTCGCATTTTAATTGTTTTCGCCATCATCCTTTGGTCTCCAACATTATTGTTTATTATTCTTATCTTGGGATTCATATTTTTATTTCTCTTAGGTTTTTATATTGTTATTTTTTCTTGTTTGTATATTGCGTGCAATTATTTTGATCCGCTTTTAGCGGTTTCTGATTTTATAATCGCATCGTGTTTCTACATTGTTCTCGGTTATTATTTGTTAGTGTTTGTGTTTTTCCTTTTACACGATTTCCATAAATGAAATTATAGTGGCGAACGAAGGGAGGGGAAAAATTCAGGGAAAAATATCGCAATGTAGGATTTTAATCAATTAAATTAATATCTAATGGAATATAATTTATATTTTTCTAAAAATTAGTTTTGTCTGATAAGGTTGGGGGAATTAGTTCAAGCGATAATGGGAAAAATTTCAAATAATTAGAATATTTAGAAAAAAATCAACATCAAGTAAAGTTCAATATTTCATTGATTAAAATAACAAATATATTAAACGTTGATACAAAACAAAAAACACGCCATACAGAAATCAAAATAGAACGAATTGTTCTCATTTCATCATTTTGTACCACATCTTGACATTCGTTTATCATCATAGTCGTCGTTGTACTTCTCTCATATCGAAGAGTTGATTCCTTTGAAACCCATCCCCTCTTTAGCTGCACATTTTCAAAATATTTAGGTGATCATATCATAAGGTAACATATTCGTTAGATTTGAAAACTCTGGTGACTGGTGCGAACTTAGAATAGTTTTCCATTTATTTATTTTTAATTTCCATTTATTTATTTTATTTGCTCTCTTTCGTTTATATAAAGCTTGCGTTCCATAAATTATTTTTCTTTTCGTTATTAACATTTGTATTATGGATATTTTTATAGCTTGGTGACCTCTCGCTAATCTCTTTTAACACACACTAAATATTTTTACACTATGCCTATCTCTGTTAACCTTCTGAACCCTGTTGAACCATTTTCTTCACCTTTATTTTTTTTTTTGTATTTCTTCTATTTGCCTACTTCTCTTCGGATTGAAGGTAAAAGCGAACCGAAAGCTATGGGAAAGTAAAGCCAAGCAGGTGTTGCGCATGTTGCCGCAAGAGACGAGGGACACGAAGTCGGACGAGGACATCATGCATGAGTTATTTGCGCCAGCTGCTGATAGCAATAACAACAACAACAACAATATACTTAATAACAATAATAATAATAACCATAACGCCAACAATAATAACAACCTCCACATCAACGAGGACGGCGTCGCATACAATGAAGGAAACGAGCAGCAGCAACGTGCGGTGGACACGAGCAACGGCAACAGCTTTCGCAGTACTAACAACAACTATAACAGACCAAAGGATATCGTAAAAATCAAACAACTGAATACCAACAACAACAACTTTATCGGTAACAATCAGAACCATAACAACAACAACAACAACAATGAAGTCGATGTAAAAACATGATAACAACGTCGAATCCCCATCCGCATCTCGTCGAAGCGCAGACAATGAAAAATCACCGCAAACAACAACAGAAATACGAGAGTCACAAACACCACACACAATACATACAATAAGTTAAAATAAAATGGCTTGCTCTATACAATACCAACAACAGCTATAACTGACATGAATTCCTACCATAGAGGCGGTTGGGAAAATGAAGAAAAATTAAAATTGTTGGGACGGGTCATTGTGGTCTTAGTTTTACAAATTTTTAAATTTCACGCTTACGTTACTTAAGTTGTCAGACGAAGAGTTTTGAGAGGTTTTCTTCCAGACTCCTGCGTTCTTTTACTATTTTCTCGTGAAATTTCACAAAATTCTCTCCTTAAATTGTAAATAAAATTCAATCCCCCTTTTATTATTGCATGTCATTATAATATGTTTCATAGTTAATAATTCCCATTAATAAAAAAAAATTGTAGGAAAGTATAAAACCTATTATGAACTACATACTACGATTATACAATATGTATAAAACCGGAACTAAAGTTGTACATTGACGATCTTCAAATAAAAGAATCAGTTCATGAGTGAATTTTGTAAGAAATTTTTGTATTTTGTTTCATTTTAGCTATTTTAAAATTATCTACGATTGTTGTTTAATTGAATAAAACGAGTATCAAAAAATCATACTATATTAAAAGCTTAATTAGCATAAATCAATATACGTGAAAATGACTGAATTAAATTATCTATAATGAGAAGGAATATAAATTTAATATAAAACCAAAATTGTTATGAACTCATACAGCAGCATCGAGTTTAAAATTATTTCCGTACTTTTTTAATAATTTTATATTTGTTTTATTTTTTTAATTTGTATTTGGTGATTATTAAATTTTCCATTGTTGCTCATTATTGGCATTTATTTCGATTTTTTTTTTAGATATACGTACTTTGTTTCCGGCTGTGGCAGGGCTACAACTTGAGCTCAAATATTGTTTTCATATTTTTGGAAATTTAAACAGATACTTAGTAAAATATCCTAATGTACATTATATTGACTTGTAGTCCTGCCATAACTTCAAGATTTTAAATATAGACTTTTACGATTTTATACCACCTAACAATATTTTAAAAGGAATTTTATATTCAGTGTCATTTTATTCTCATATTAATATATATATATTTTTTTGCTTCACTTTTACAAAGCGTGTCTTACTACGAAGCTCGACTTCACTATGTTTAAATTTGAGCTCTTGACTCTGATTTATTAATTGGTTTTAGTCCTTTCACTTAAAATTTTTTTCGTTTACTCGCAGACAATAAATGTTGAAAATCGAAAGAAGGGAAGTGAAAATTAAATGAGAAAATTATATATTGTAAATATTATATTTTCAGCAGCTTCTTGTGACCAAAAATAATGAAAATTTGTTAAAACTTTTTTTCGATGAAACAAAAAAAAAACTAAGCTTTCAAACAAAATTAAGAAATATTTTTCATATTTTCTACATGTCACTTTAGCTAAAAAGAAGGTGTAAAAATAGTCATAATCAAAATTACATATTTATAAAAATGATAAATATTTATAGAAAAACAAACAATGAAATCCATTATTCTTAAGGTATAAGTATGAAAATCCAATAAGATGTGTGTAAAAAACTATAGAATATTAAATAATAAAAAAATGTAATTAAGATTAAAATTTGGTTTCTTTTAATTTATTTTCTTTCTGTCTTATGAAAACAAGTGATAACCTTTCGAATTAAGGAAATAATTTGCGATCATGACTTTTTCCCGGAACGAACTTTAAAGCGCAAGAGCGCTGCTCGTTTTCCCTGCAAACGTAATGCAATCAATTATGTCGTTAGTCGCGAGCGCGAACGACCAGCGGTCGGTTGACCCTTCACCTCCTACCAATGGCTCTGTTGGTCCGGGCCTGGCGACCCGTTCACCTCGCACATCCGCTTCCGCAGTCGACGGTTTTTGTGGCCTTTCTCCTCGGTCTCCCACTCTATCTCGCTTTCCCTTTGTCTTCCTCGACGTTGGGGTTGCTGTTGATTTTATGGGTTATCGCTGGTAGTTGTTGGCGGTGTTGCTGTTAATGAGGATGATGCGTTGTTTTATGTTATCCTTCTCTCTCTCTCTCTATCTCTCTCTTCAACCCTCTGTCCTTTACACAACCTTCCTACTTCTCTCTCATGCCTCTCCTGCTTTCGCTCCCTCCCGTCGCCGTTTAATCATGCAACACCGTAATTTGCGACTCAATTTACGCAGCACGTTGTTGTTATTCTTGTTTTTATTACAGCAGACTCTGCCATACATGTGTGTGAGTGTCAGTGTATGTGTGCAAAAGAGCGTTTGTGGGAAAAGTGTCGTTTGCGTTTACAACATGGCGCCAAAGCGGAAGTGACGTAATGTATTATGTGCTCATTTTCAGCCCGAGGTCGAAGAACGAACGTTTTGTGTAGGATTCGTTTGAATTCTTCGGGCAAAAAGGTGTAGGTGGAAGAGGAGGCAGCAAGTGAGAGAGGTTTTTGTAATACGAGACGATGTCGTTGTCGGCTGGAATTAAGGGGAAAAAACATGGAAATATACGTTTTTAATAACAATTATTTATTCTCGGAAAGTAATTTTAGACGTACCTAACGAGAAATATATTCATCGAGGTGCATTTAATGCGAAAATTAATTTATACCTTCAACTTATATATTTTTGTACTTAAAATTTCAGCATTTAAATTCTAATTCCAATTCATTAATGAATAATAAAAATTATCTATGTTTATTAGAGAAAAAATTGTAATATTATCAGTTTTGTTTAAAACATAGATTAAAAAGGCTATACTGTTTTTTATAATTGTCAAAGAAAAAGTAAAATTTACATTTTCGGAATTTTTTCAAAGCATTTGTCGGAATTCAATAAAAGAATTATTTATTTATTTTATTTTAATTATTTATTTTCGTTGAAGCCTTTTTTCATATAAGTTCACTTTCGCTACCCGCATTCTCAAAACTCTTTGCCTCATTTCCCTAGAGTTCCCCTTCCAAAAAATATGTCATGCGGTAAAAATTGTTTATTCACATATTATTACATGTGTATGTATGTATTCCCATGGAGAATTCCAACAACAATAAATATCTTCTACTCTCTCTCTCCCTCCCTCCTGCTTCCACGTCTCCTCTGGCGCTTGGTTACTCACAGGAGATCGTTTGCTCCCAAGAGATTAGAGAGGATTTCCGTTATTCTATTTTGATATTATTTTTTGTGGAAAAAAACTATCGTAAATTCAATAAAAATATGTCATGGGAGGATTTATGGCCGAAGCAATTTGGTCTGCTTTCGGTGAACCATAAATTAAAGAAAATGCCAAAACGATCGAGAGCAGAAGAAAGAAGGTGGAAGCAAAGAGAGCGAGAAGAGGGCGAAAAATGACAGCTCCAACACTCTTGGTTTTTTCGCCTTGTTAATCGCAAAGAAATTTGTTTTCACATTCAATGAGAGACCAAACAGACAAACTCAAAGCGCTAGAGATGCGAATAGCGATGAAGGAAGACGGAGTGTGAAATAGACAGGCGAATAGAGGAAGAGAGAGGGTGCGGAAGGGACAGGCCATTGGAGGAAGACCAAGGGTGCGAAAGGGACGCACGCAGAGAGCTAAAAAAGGCTATTAAATCCACGCTTATGCAGCCAAGTATTGAAGTAAACAACGAAACGAAAGATAGTGAGAGAGAGACTCAAGGGTGAAAAGGAGAACATCCTAATGGAGGGGGTGGGGTTGTTAGGGAAGGATGGAGGACTCCTTCAGTGCCAGACAGCGTTGCCAACTGCGCGGTCTCCCGCAGTTAAAGTCGAGACGACGCGTCATATTTCAAAATTTGTGCTTAAATGGAATTCCCTTTCAGAAACAACAATAATAACAACAGCAAAAATAACGACCGGGAAAGAAAAAGAAGAAGACACCGAGAATTCTGTGAGGGAGTGAGAGAGAAAGAGAAAATCATGAGAAGCGTTGGCAAGTGAAAAATATTTGCAAAAAATTTCACATAAAACAAACACACTTCGGAACAAACACAATGAACCAACCATGCTAAAGGGAAAATGGAAAACGCTATTCTATTCACGAGAGGGAAAGGGACAAAGAGAGAAAGAAAAGAGGAAGGGAGAAAAGTAGAGAATAATGATATACGGGTACGTTTGATGGTAACAATAAACCGTCAACGGAGTCGCTTAAGAATGGGCAATCGGCCAAGGATCTACTCAAAAGGAAGAAATAAATTGTGAAAGAATAACAAAAATATAGAAGACGATATATTAAAAAGAGAAATAAAATAGAAGGAGACAGGGAAATTATAGAGAAAAAGATAGAGACAAGGAAACAAAAGCTAAAGAGACATAGAAATAAAGAAGAAGGATATTCGAAAAGAGAGCTCCATTCAGATGAGCTGTTTCCAATTAAACCAGTGGTAAATCAATGTCAAGCACATGAGAGAGGGTCTGATGGAAAAGTTGCAAAGTTAATTGCGAAATATAAGTAAATTTCATCGATCGCAAGCGGTTGGGATCCAATCAAACGAATCCCCATAGGGCGATTGACTCGTCTGGCAAAGGTGGCAATCAACTGGACCACACTGTGCGAACTCCAGGTGGCAACCTTAGGCGTTGCCGTTGATATTAAAGTATCCAGAGAGAGGTTTTTTGTATCTTCTTTGGGTTTGTTTTTTCTATGACATGGTGCCATGACCAAGAATCCTTGTATCCTTAAATTTACCACAATTCTTTTTATTTCAAATACTCAAATTACTGGAATATGAAGTGATTGTTTCCATTCTCTCTCCATATTCGTCTGAATTTCCCAAATGAGGAACCTCTCAATAACTTCGTGGGAAACCCCACATTAAAAGTCCTTGCTTCGATAAACGTTTCTTGTAATCGCTAGAAATGAATGAGTGCGCTTCAAGAGAGGATTTCAATCGAAAGCAAAACAATTAACGACATCTCCTCACCGCTCTCGGTTCTCTTACACAGAGCACTTTTTCCTGTATTTCTCACTAGTTTTCTGTGCTGCCACTCGCAGCCGCTTTTCCCCCCTCGTCCTCTTTTCAACGCTCCAGGTTCTTCTTCCCTTGTTTCTTTTTTACCTCGCTGGTTCGAGAAGCAGACGATATTGGTGACATTTAAATGAATTGCACATCTCTTTGTCGACCCTTCCTCTTCTTCTGGTTTGCTTCTCTTTCCTCGTTCGCTTCTATTTTCCCGTTCACTACGATTTTCTCGTTCACTTCTCTTGTCCAGTTCTACTCTACTTCTCAGTTATTTTTTCTTACTTTCTTTTATCAATCATCTCATTGTACCTCCACTTCTCGTTTCGTTTTCACTTATTTTTTTGCTTTCACTTCTCTTTTTCATTTACTTCTCTTGTTCCTTTTACTTCTCTTGTTCCTTTCACTTATCTTTTTCTTTCCATTTCTCTTTTCTGCCCCTTCTTCTTTTGTTTCATAGTTTTTCCTCCGATTGTGCTTGTCTATGGTGGCTCCCCTTCCTCCTCGTTCCCTTTTTTATTTTTTTCGTTCACTCCCTCTTTTACACTCTCTTTTCACCTCCCTCGACTTCCGCCTACACACTGGAGCGACGTTTAAAGCTTCTCCCGACCCTTGGATGACCATATTTTTCACAACGATGTCGACTTCGATGGCAGTGTATTTCGTGGATTACCATAGTATAATTTCGACGATCCAACTCCGCCTTCTCGGTCTCTCTATCCACCTATCTCGGTTTCCATTTTTAGCCCTTAACTCCAGGTGATGGTGGGGTCAGGTGCACTTGGCCAGGACATAAGTTTCGTCTAAGCTCACTTTGCGAGCACTTCGCAAGCAATTTGAACCGAGAATTTGTAAATTTGATAAATTGCTCAACGGTTGTTGCTGTCGTCCGAGGAATGGAAAATGGACCAGGAGAAAAAGTGTCCTTCGGGGTAGGAGGAAAATAATCCTCGGGGTAGGAGGAAAAGAGACCTCGAGGTAGGAGGTCGAAGCAAGACCATCGTGAAATTTGCATAAGTTTCGAAGCCAAATCGAGAGCTGGGGATGAAGTTGATTAATTTATTTGCCCTTATCCTCAAATATCCGTGCCATTGACCTGCCTGCCTGCTTCGGAGTCAAGTGAGCTTGGAGTCAGTTGGATGGAGATTCATGGCTTCATGGGCACGAGCTTGAAGCGAAGTCAATTGTGCTAACGAAGATTTCTTCTGTGGGCTGAACCTTTGGATTTTCCACTCGACGTTCGCCACTCCCTCATGAGGCTTGTTGGCACAGCTCTCTCTTTCTCTCTATTGAAGATCGTTGGCAACTCTCTTATTGCTCATTGTCAGTGAGTTGCCATGGGATTGCTTTAAACTCCCTGCTTTTCTGTCCTTCTCTGAGCATCAGGATGAAAAGTTTTCTGAAATTCCTGCATTTTATTCCTCAGTCATATAAATAACTCATGTCACGACATATGTAAACAAAAGAGAAAAAACTATATTGGAAAAATCCAACCGGAGTATGTAAAAAGAACCTCTTCTTCTCGAAGAGAAAATAAAACCTAAATGATGAAAAAAGAAAATATAAAATATGAGGAGAAGAGCAAATAAAACCAAAATGTTGAAGAAAGTAATATATATAAAAGAAGAAAAGATGAGAGATACGAGCAAATAAATTAGGAATTAGATGGAAACGATAAAAAGTAAAATTAAAAAATCTTCACCACCGACGACGAAAATGGATAGAATTCGAAATCGGAATTTGATATATCTTAATGTTGAAGAGAGCATAACTACTATCGTTATAATACTTGGCACGTGATCGAAAGGACACGAATTATACAAACCAATAAAAAACCCACTAGGCCTTAGGTCGCCAAGTTCCAGTTCCCGTCTCGCCGCAATAAATTTATCGGTCGATGGAGAATAGAAGAATTTACGAATGGGGAAGAGAAACATCAGGAAGATATGAAAAAAGAAAAATAATTTCTCCGAAGAACGAACGAAATATACCACAAGGGAGAATTAAAGATAACAAACTCTGAAGACAGAAATTTGATAAAAAAAAGAAGGAGATGGAGAATTAAAAGAAAAAGCATGAGCTTTTTAACTTAATAAATCATCCAATCATTGCTAACATGCTAACTCATACAAACATTAATAAAAACACCATGTACAATAACAATAACACAGGGATACAATTGTTACAAAAACAAATAATATTGCACCAAGTTTCAAAAAACAGACATTCAGGAAATCAACAACTAAAATGGCAAAAACAACACCAACATGAACAAAAACTAACAGCTTCTGCAAATGAGCTTCCATCTCTCTCACCAATTTTGCCTCTCTTTCCCTTTTGTGTTAAGTGGGAGTGGACCTGATCATGCTAATGATGTTCAACTTGTTTTTGTTGCCAAAAAATATATCTTGTTCCCAATTTTGTGTTCATTTTTCTCGATATAATATTTTTTTCTCTGACCAATATTATTTTTTCATTTGGTGGTAGTTTTTAAAGTGGTTCTATTTGTATTCCTGTTTTGTTTTTCGTATTTTATATTGCGAATTTACTTTTCCATTATTTAGATTGCTTTTTCAGAATTTTCATTATTTCAATCCATGTTTTTCTTTTCATTATTGTTCAGATTTCTCTTGTTCTCCTGTCTTTTTTGTAATTTTTTCAATTTACCATTGATTTTAATTTATTATTTTTCTCAGAATAGAGAGAGAAAATGTTTTTGCATTCAATGATTGTTGTTCAACTGGTCATTGTTGTTGATTTTGCATTTCAATGTTATTGGAAGCAAGAATGAAAATGTACAACATATCTGACAGATCTGAAAAACCATCAGATTATGTTGCATTAAAATGTTGCCACGGCTGTCGAAGCGTATGATTAACATGCAATTCAATTTTCTGATGAAATCTGATAGTTTTGATGGTGTTGTGTTGTTTTATTCTTTTGTTGCCTCATCCCATTTTGTTGTCTCGTGGCATTCTGTTGTTTGTTGATAATCCATATATTATCGTTGATATATTTTTGTAGCTAAGTGTTGTTTTTAATGCCACCGGGTGATGCAAGTGTGTGAATTTCATCCCGTTCTATATCTCTCTTTATCCCTTTTGTCTGCTATATTCACTTCCATTTGCATTGGATAAATTTTACACTCGAATTCCGATATTTATAAAAGTTACTTAAACAGAAGGTGGGAACATATTTTATTCCTTAATTCTGTGATTGCACTATTTTATAATTCTAAAAAAATATATTGATGTATATTGTTAAAGATGTTAATGGAGATAGTTCATAATAATTGAGGAAACTAAAATAAATACAATAATCTCAAGTATTCATAAATTCAAAGTTATATGATTATAAATATATGATATGATTTTTGCATTAAGTTCAATCTGATATAATTTAAAATTAATATAATAATAATTAATATAATTAATAAAATATAATTAAATGATTTTTATTCAAATCTGTTCTCCCCCTCCCGCTCACACTTTTCCGAACTCTTTAGTCTGACATGACTTACATCGAGTTTTCCGAGATTTGTGCAAAATACAATACTGGCGAAAGAGGGAGACGTCGATTTAAATTTATTCAATAAGACAAAAGTTATTGCAGCCATAGAAGTATTGTTTTTGTCTCATTCTCGTTGTTATTGTTACCGCTCCAAGGATATTTATTGAATAATAAATACATTTTATTCATTATAAACTTTTTAAATTGTGTTTTTTCCATCTGCTTTTGCTAAAAATGCCAGAATATATTAAAACGAACCCACCGAAGTGAATGGAAAAGCCAGCGAAATGAGAAGGAAATGGAGGGATTTGTGAGATCGAAAATATTCAGTGAAATTTAAATTCTGCTATCAAACATTTTTCAATCAAATAAAACTTACCTCCAACAAATTTCTTTCTCCACTCAGCTGCTGTTGGCGTTGCTGCCAGGATGTTGGCAACAGAGCGTGAACGAGTTTCTGATTGCATTAAATTTTTTCCCAGGAATATCAAAAATCCTTGAAAATCATGATTTTTGCAAAATCTTCCGATGCACCACTCGAAGAAGCAAAGCAAGAGATAGTAAGAGAGGGTGATGCTTAGAGAGAGAGAGAAAGAGGATTGCATCGGTGTGTGCCAGAACGCCAGAATATGACTTCTGGCGCATGCAAATCCCTCTCAAATCCATCGCTGCGTCTCCGAGCAACGAACGAGGAGAGAACGAAATAAAAATGCGGATGACAAGATGGAAGCGTTCATTGATTGCCCCTCAGTCCTCCAGATGCATCGCAATCACACAATCGAGCTCTGGGAGGAGACGGAGCCTCAGGAGTGGCAGTAGGAAGCCGATCTCGAGGTCCTTCGCACACAATTCCACCTGCAGCTAAAGCGAACTAAATTCCCCTCTAGCCGTTGCACAGAAATTCGCCTCGTCTGTAGCCTTTGATTCAGATCCGACTCGATGCTCTGGGAAATATTTCTCCTCAGGGTCCTTTCGATGGCCCGACGACTACCTCGAGGTCGTCCTCGGCAGCGATTCGATTCACGCTCATTCATAAATTCCATGAACTTTTCTTTTTTTTGTTTGCGCCACTGTTCGAGAGAGACTGCAACTCGCAAGTCGTCGAGGTCTTGTTTTTTTGCGTTCCCTGCATATTTGCGGTTCGCTCTTGACATTGTGATCCTGATTCTGAATTGCTGTTGTTGTTATTTTTGTTGATGTTGTTTTTGTAGTAGTTGTCAGTTTGATTGTACCGGAGGTTCTCATTGTTGTTGCTGTCTGTTGATGCTGTCGTTTGGTTTTGTTGTTGTCCGTGTTGTTTCTCACATTTTCATTGTTGTTGCCTCTCTCTTTCTTCCATGGAAGCCCAATTTTAGACTGCGTTTTGAGGATGACTCGCTACGTCTCCCTTCTCCGATTTCCCTCTACTTCACTTTCGTCCTCAAGCTCTTCTCTTCTTAAGGTATTCTTCGTTCTCATCCAACTGCGGTTTTTTTGTATCACTCCATCTCTCTTCTGCATCACTCCATCTCACTTGCATTCTCTCTATCTGTGTCTCTGTCTCTTTAAATGTCTCCTCCTCTCTTGCTATTCAATTATTCCTCGATCTCCTCTGCATCCGATGAATGCCAACCTCTGCTTCAGTTCTTCGTCTTCTATTTCTGTTGCCTTCTTTCTGTTGCCCTTTTGCAACCACTCTCCCACTTTCCTCCCACGCCTTTTGACCATCGTCAACAACGTCCTTGTGGTTGATGGAGAGCTCATTATTGCTAACAGTTGTTGCTTTTGTTATTGTTATAGTTATAGTTGTAATTGTTAAATTGAAAGACAATTTATGGACGAGTTTCACAAATAAGAATTGCGACAACAGACAACATGCGGAAAATATTCAAACAATGATTAATTGTATTGTTTCGTTTCGTTATAGGTACTTTAATTTTCATTTATTCTGTAATAAATCTTTGAGTCTTCGTTCATGTAGTAACTTGATCTTTGTCGCATCTTCTCACAGTTTTACATCATTTAATTATTTTTGACACGAAAAAGAGAAGAATTCGCATGAGTTTATCTTTGAACCCGCCTTAGTAAAAATACCCAGATAGATATTTTTTATATTTTTTACAAGCAAGGAAATAGATCCTCGAATAAATTTTTCCAGAACTCATAGTCCGATTGCAATGGTTTCATTTTTTGAAATTAAAGTAATCGAAAACAGACAACACCACATTTATTCTTTTTGATCGAAACACTCATAAAATCGCGAAAGAGCGATGTTTTCGGTTTCACAATTTGACGCTTACTATCCAGATACGCATTTCTCTGTATAAAGGGCATGTTTTCGTTTGTTTTTTTCCCCCATCAATTCAAAGAATTCACTTTAATCCACGACCCACCTCACTGCGCTCGCTGACCGATTGACATGTCAAACTTTTTCGAACGTTGTCCGTTCAGCTTCGTTTGTTTGACAATTTTTTCACGTACGTTAGGTCGCATCATTCTCTTTGGCGTTTGGCTCATCGACCTTCCCATTGTCCCTCTCTCGATGTCCTTTCTCTCCCTTCCTCTCTCTCTCTCTTTTTATCACTCTCTTTCTCTCTCCATTGTACTCCCCACAACATCCTGGCCATCCTGCAAATCGCTCCACGTCGGCCCAAGTCATTTTTTCGATGGAAAGTATTTCACATTTTATTGTTGTTGTTAGCGTTGGTGTGTATGTTGTTGTTATTGTTGTTGGTTTGTTCTCTGACCGTCAAGTTGTCCATTATTTATTGGAAAAAAATCTCCGAAAAGAACGCTCTCTCTCTCTCTCTCTCTCTGCCAATCGCATCAAAACGCAATGCATTCAATACAAAGTGCTAGCGAAAAGAAAGGTAAGAGTTGTTGTATCTGCAACAACAACATTACCTCCAACTGAGATGACAATTTTTTTTACCAAGAACCAACAACATTAAATCAATAGCATTCGAATATACATGAAAAAACCTTCATATAAAAAACCAAAAATTTCAACATCGTTTTCAACAATAAATTCAACTACAATAAAAACAACATCAGGAAGAGAAATAAATTCCTCAGAAGCCAAAATAATTCTTCCACAAAAGACGAGGGAAAATCATGGGACACAGGTGCTTCACAATTACAGCAATAACAAGAACAAAAAAAACAAAAACAGCAATGGAAACAAAACGAAAAGAATAATGAAACCAAAATCAAAACAACAATAAGAACTAAACACGAACGATGACGAAAAACGAAAAAACAACAACAAACGAAAACAACAAAAACAAAAACGCCCACACTTCGGAAACAACCAACAAATACAACAACCAACAAGTACAACAACATCAGGAACAAAATGAACAAAACTTCAGCACGGAAATAAATTCATCAACACTTGAGCTGGAACCCCAAACTCGATCCCAGCCGGCCAGCCGAAGCCCGCCTCCAATTTTCGTCTCTTTTCCTCGCCAACACTTGCTCTCGCTCACACGACCTGCACCTGCCTGCATCACCATCGCCATCGTCGTCGTTAGCAGAGGGAAACGTGAGCCGGAAATCGGCACACGACGAGGCTTTAGCCATTCATCAGGCAGAAACACAAGCACGCACACAAATACACACAGACACGACAGACACACACGCAAACGTCAAAGGCGGGCGGACACCGCTAGGGATAACGAAGGCAGAAGGAGACACAGAGGCAGGTGGGATGGGGGGAGGCCGACGAAGGACAGACGTTGGAAAAATCGTTTACGAAAATTTAATTGACAGTCGAATACGAAAATACCCCACCCTGCATAACCACTACCACTGCCACACCCACTCACACACACACACACTCACCCATACTACCACCCACACAATCGCACGAGCACCGCCTGCCGCTTCCTCTATGGATGCGGCTCTCGATCGCAGCCTCTCTTGTCTCATGCGTGTTCGTCGCACCTCAGACGGAGGAGAGGAGTGGAACGAGGAAGGGAGAAAATAGAGAAGTCGTCGGGTCACCTTCGTTGGGTGGCAACGCCATGCGACCACTTGGCTCCCTGACACTTTGCAAATTGCATTTGCATACGTTTGCATTAAATATGATTAACCAGATGCAGGGTTGCCAGACCTGCGTGTCGAACTGCCTGCGTGTATTTCCACAGAAGCTTCACGACCTCGTACAATCAACAAATCTCCCTCTCTCTATATCTCTCTCGTTCACTCCAGATGCCCAGAGGCTTCATCTGTGCGTCCGACATCCTTGAGGAACGGTTGAGCGATTGTTGTTGCTTCTCATTCCCCAGCTGCAATTGCTGCAAAAGTCAATATTCATGCGAAATTTGTAGAGAAAGAGGAAGAGAGCAAGAGAGGGTGATACAGAGAAGGAGGAACAGAGAGATACGTATGTGAATCACACCACGTGACTTTTGGTTTTAATTTCCTCACGAGGGAAATGAACATCGTCGAAGTGAACTGCTTTAATTGACTTGCGTCACCGAGGACAACGACGACGATGGCGTGGGTCACGTGGCAGGTGACAGGATATCGTCCGATCGATCCAGAGAAAGAGATATAGCGAGAGAGTTTTCATAAATCTTCCCGTCACTCGATGATGTCCGCCCGAGGCTTATTTTCGTAATGAAATTCTACCAACTCCATTAGTTCGTTCTCGCTCTCGGAGTACTGTGAGTTTGCCTCCTGAATAAAATACACAATCGGAGTGAGGTATGGATTTTCTGAGAGAAAGAGATAGATAGACGGAAAGTGAGAGGGATGGAGCTAGAGAAAGATTGTTTGTGAAACAGCAGCGAGTGTCAGCACAAATATTTGCATTCAACACTTGAAACTAAACTAAACGAAAGGATAAGCAAAGTTCTTCTCTCAGATGCATGCAAATTTAGTATCGTCGACATCCTGACTACACTTCTCTTTTCAGCCCTCGCCTTTCATCCACCTTTTATCGCTTCACCTTTTACCCCTCACCGTTCATCCCATTACCTTTTATCTCTTCACCTTCTCCCACCTTAAAAACAACAACAATTGCATTCTATGTAAAAAATTCTCTCTTGGTCAAGAAAAGTTTGCATTCAATTGAATTTAATTTGATATTCTTAGAACTCGGAGCATCAACTAGCAAACACAACAAATATAACAACAGATTTAAACAATATCAAATACAATAAAAATTCTAACAATATCAAATACAACAAAAATTCTATTAATATCAAATATAACAATAAATTCTAGCAAAACAACAACTAAACAATATAAAATACAAAAATACTCTAACAATATCATATACTCGTATAGTAATAACTAAAACAACAACAACAACATGACCAATTTGAGAGTATTCAAATAATTTATTCATTTGTGAAAAAGAGCATTTATTTGTCTCTTTTTTCAAATCGCTTGGGATTTGTATAGATGTACATATATTTGAGCTTCCGGTCACCGTCTATAGGAATTATAATTTTTGTTATTTTCTTTTTTTTTTGTCCAACATTGATATTGTTGTTGCAGTTGAGAAACTTTTGCATATATAATTTGCGGATGTCAACGAGCAACATATACCGGAAAATGTGAGAGAAAAACGAGGTAAAGCTAATGTTAGGATGTGGGAGTGAGGGAGAATTAGGACAATGGTAGACCACGCCCATGTGGTCTGTGGACTTATCTCCGATCCGATTTATACATTGCTGCAAGGACATTTGAAAGTTGAAAATTCGCATGAAAATTTGTCGAAATTTATCCACTTTCGCTCGTTTCCTTCTGACTTCCTGTTCAAATTAAAGTTAGATTAAAGTTGACAATGAGATATAGATGAAGGGTGAAGAGAGTGAGTGAGAGAAGAAAAAGAGAGAGAGGGGGATAGGAAAAGTGACGCAGGACGAGACACGGTAATAGCAACTTAAGCAGCTCCCGGTTGAAAGCAGACGGAGCAAAAGTTAATTCTAACTCGTTGCTTATCCACGTAATCCGCAACTTTTTCCAATTCAACACTTGCGAACTTTTACCAAACAGCCGAACCAACTCCCCCCACCCCCTTCTCATGTCACCCCCTTCCACACCACCCGTGCGCCAGTCAGAGTCCATGGCCTGCTTATTCGACCTCATGCATTCGTAAGGATGCAAGAGTCCTTCCGTGCTTTCGTCCTGCTTTTCTTTCTTCATCGTCCTTGTTCCCTCTCGGGTCCTCTCGTCGTTGGCGAAAGTTGAGCACGGTGAGGAAGAAGTTTTCTCGTTGAAAGTGCGGGCAATAAATGCAAATTTTTCCCTCAGAAATTCGGCTGTTTTCAAGCGCAATGGTCGTGGGGTCGGAGGAATGGATGAGGGTGCGTTGGTAGTTGCAGTAGTCGTGGTCCTGTTGGTGTTAGTGTTGGTAGAAGGAAGGATATGGTGGTAAGTTGAACTTAGTCGTTGCGGCAAAAGTCAGGGCTTGTCTGAGCCGAGGCATGCGGTCATCCATCAACAAGTACTTAGGTCTCCATTGCGTATACCTAACTTCCAAGGCAAAGAAATAGAACGATATCGGAGAGCGAGAAAGAGACAAGGGGAGGGGAAGTTCACTCGTTACCATGGTTGTACTAGGAAATATGTCAACCTAAAGTTGGAAAGTCTTTAATATATTTAAATTTTTATTGCAGGTGTCAATTATATTTTTAATTTACATAATTTAATTGCATTTTTTAATCTTTCAATGTTTATATTTTAATTTAATTTATATAATTTACTATAATTATATAGCTGCAAGAATTTATTTTAATTTAACTAACATAATTTTTAACTGTTAATATTTATGTTTGAATTTTTAACTGTTAAGATTTCTTTTCAAATTTAAAAAATTTTTTTATTTAACATTACAAATTACATAAATTTTATGACATTCTTAATTAAAAACTTTTACGATATGTCATTCTTAATTAAAAAATTTTTCGATATGCGAAGGATTTTCGATGACCAATTATATCACAATAAAAATTACTTTGTCAAAAACGATCTGTCAATATTTCATGTACAAGCGACCACAATCCCAACTCTCGACTGACGGTAGTGGGAGCGAGAAGGAAGATGCCACTTGATTATCCTTGCGCGTTCGGAAGCCGCTTTGCGTGGAGAAATTTTTCGAACTATTTCAATGGGAGCCTTTTATATTTTAAATACTCTTTCAACAAATTCCGCACAATTTACTGCTCGCCACGTTGTCTGGCAATGACGGAGGCTGCATCCGATATCCTGTGGAATTACGGACATTCTTGCAGCACGCACTCGAACACATTGCGACAGACAGACTGACACCTACACGGACAGGACAATACATACACAGACAGACATGGACAGCGAATGAACAGAAGCACTTTGTGCGAGATGGAGAATGAGAGGAGAGTGGAGTGGGCGACGAGTGTGACAGGAGGGAGAGTGAGAGAGGTGGAGGAAGAAGGAACTTCCATTGCATTCATTCATTGTTCTTGTTCGACATTTCCACAATTGCTCGTCCCACTCTCCGACCCCGCACCATTGGCCGTCGTTCGTCGTGTGGGTTGCTTTAAAATCGTTTTACTTAACGCAATTTTATTTCGCTTTCGAATTTCACAAAGCGAAAAAGTCACTCGCATCCCGATCCGGGTCCTGATCCGTTCGTTGCAGACTCAGTTCCCAGGCGTCTCATTAAGTTTTAATTATTGTCATTAATACTCCATTACATGCTCTCGCAGCATCTCTCTCTCTCTCCCCTTCCCTCTCGGTCTCTTTTGTTTTTATCGTTGGCAGAAACATTTAAAATATTTGCACTGCAATTAACGAAACTCACGCTGGGCTCCGCGGTTCGTGGTCCGAGGGCCGCCAGGGTGGTCGTCAGGTGATCCCCATGGACAGAACTGACGCATGTGGATTGAAAACACTGGATAACATTAGGATAATTGCGTGTCATTATCTCGAGGTGTCGGCCACAATGCGTTCGCGCACAATTGGCCTTATTGTCCTCGATGTGCAGCTCGAATGCGAACAATGGGATGAAAAGGGTGGAAGAAGAAAACCGTATTTAATCCTTGGTGGATAATTAGGTACATCGATAGTTGGATGAAATTTAGTTTGATATATTTATTACATATTAAAACAAAAATAATTTTATATATATTTTTATTATAATATTTTATTATATTATTATCATGATTAAATTGTTTATCAACATATTTAAGAAAGAAAATATTTGTTCTGCCCTTGAGAGATTTATTTTATTTTTATCATACAAAAATGTTTTTTTCATGCGACATGTTGGTTTTTGTTTTTATATCTATTGTGGAAGGTGTCAGGCGCTGTCCTCTGCCGAAAACCGCAATCATGGACAACAGCCTCATCTACCCACATAGCCACAGGAGGCCATCGAGAACCTGCGGTGCTGCTATTTTAATGTTCACTGCGAACTCGGCGGAAATTCATTTAACGAACGGACGTGGCCGCCATGGAAAATCGCAAAACCGCCCGCCTCCGCAGATTCCACAAATGATAGAATTTCGCGCCCAATCGGATTAGATTGCACATTGTTGGAGAGAGCGCACATTTTCGGACAGTTGGAAGATGTGGCTCGGGGAAAACATTTATTCATTTCCGCTGCACTGGGTACTGAATGCAGGGCGAGGCAGGCAGGCAGAAATACTGGAACCACTTAATCGCATTAATTGCGTGGCAACCAAACACCGGGAAAAACAGGGAACTGAAACGGATTCTCCGGGGCCTCAAAAGTTAATGAGAAAATGTTCACTCTGTTTTCTGTTTCATTATCTCCCTTGAGACCTCTTTTACCACAAAAACCCATCTCTCAATCGATTTGGCTTCAAAGGATTTTCTCGAAGGCTCTTCGTTTACACCCAAAAGTCGTTCGGTAAATATTCGTTTCAGTAAAGTGGAGCAAGCAATGGTGATTTCTCATCCGCCTCTTCTGTCTTTCTCTCTAATGGCTAGCTCACTCTCTAATGTCTCCTTCTCTCTCTTGTCTCCGATCCTCAATTCTCTCTTCGCTCATTCGAACCATCATCTGGACAAAGCAAAGTATCCGAAAATGCGATGCATGTTTACTAAATTAGTTTTCCTCGGCGAATGGGCATCTGATTGTATGTGAGTAAGTCTCCAGCAACAACAACGAAAACAACAATCCTCAACTATTCGCACTGAGCGAGAAAACTTTAAACATCCTCCGCCGTTTTTCCTCCATCCACCACATTTCGCGATTTTCCCTTGCTATCGATTTTCAACAACGAATTTTCATGTCGAAAATTTCCAAATTAAACCCCAGGGAACGAACGAACGAAGGAAGGAAGGAAGCAAATAATGTGTTTCCCGACACTCAGACTCTCGCAGTTCAGTCTTCCGAATTATCGCCCGTTTCCGATGTCTCATTTTTCTCCTCGTCTCCTTCGCTCCTCGTCTTCTCTCCTCCTTTTCTGGTCTCGCCATTCTCCTTTTTCCTAATTCCCTCGAGCCATCGCCAACAAGGACTCGCTGGCGAATTAGTTCAATGAAGTTAATACAATTTCGTCTCCTTTTCTCCGCTCAAATTCGCAAATCGCTACTGTTGTTGTACGTAACGTTGTTGTTGATATTCATATTGTTGTTGCTGATATTCATATTATTGTTGTTGATATTATTTTTGCTCTTCACGCTGATTTTGTTGTTTCTGTTGCCTTGGCATCGAAAATCTCCAACCGCAAAAAGCCTAAAAAGATGCTTCCCACACACACTTAATAATGAACCCGAAGGCCCGATTGTGTGTGCGAGAGGACGAGTTGTTGTTTGCCTGAAACTCGATTAAATTCGTGAATCACTGAGCACGAAACACAATTTTATTTTGTGCTTTGTAAACATTTTAGGCCTCGCGTCGTATGAGCAACCATTGAACCGTAGTTCGTACGTATAAATATTTAAAGTTCTATTTAAATATGTATGTGCGTGGGATTCTCTCTTTCTCTTCCTCTCTATCCATTCTATTCAAGCGTTTCTCCTTGAAAATGTTTTCCCATCGAAATGTAAATACATTTTAATCTCGATGTAATAAATTGCTTCCTGCCTCATTTGTCAACCCATGCTGAGTGTGTGTGTATGTGTGAGAGTACGCACGTATTTATATAGGTGAGCTTGTCATCTATGAAGCAATCTATTTTAAATACCTGACTGAACTGGACAACTGGATTCACCGGCTTTGTGATGGAAACGGAAACTCATTTGAGTGTCGTTTCAACGACAACAATGGACGCTTACAAGACGATAATGACGTAGGATGATAATGATCTTTGGTGTGAGGACGACAAACTGTTTGTAGCGAGTGGTGACAAAGTGTACAAAAGTATTTGCTTCAGTTGTATTTGCGTTCGATGCTGCTCAACAATTGATTGCATCGGCAACATCCGGACGGTTTCAATTAGAAGACAGATCAACTTTGGTGTGGTCGAGTCAGGTGACAGCTTTTCTCATTCATACACACTCACACACATACACAGAAAACACCTTTCAGAAAGTTCTGTCGCTCAACTCTTCATCCCTCTCTTTCCCGCTCTCCCTTCTTTATCTTCCATTTTAGTTGCCTGTTACTTTAGCCGCAAGTCATTGTCATTTGTTCCATCCAACCTTCTATCTCAACTGCAACACTTCCCACTCTATATCTTTCACTCAAAATATCTCCATCTTTCTCTCTCCCTCTTACTTTCTCTCCTACTCTCTCTACCTTTAGCGCAATTCTTCAGCTTTCCAACTACTGTCCTGCGTTTCTTCCCTCTCTGTCGTTAGTTGATTTATTGAAAATATCACTTAATGTTAACAAAGTTATTCCATTGAAATTACTCACAGTTACAACGAACTTCACATACACGTACACACATACTAATTCTTCATGCATCTCTACACTCGCACATATAGATATATATTTAAGTGCAGACAGACAAATACATGCAAGAACAATTGGTGAATTATTTGTGCATTCAGGAAAGTTTCCTCGTCGTCAAGGGCTCCCTGGTTGTCCGGTTGGGTTCGCGATGGCGCCTCTCGCTTCCTCGTTATTGTAATTGTTGTTGATATTGTTGGTTGCATGCTGTCCCTTTCGATCATCGCACACACACACATCGACATCCACATTGCGGACACGAGGAGACGGACAAACACGCTTAGGCACTTAAACAGCTGCGCCATTTTCATTGTTGTCGTTGTAGTTGCTGTTGTTGTAGGTGGCCATGGCACAGGATGTACCGGAAGTGAGCTGTCTCTCAACTCTCACTCAATACTCACAGCGGAAGTCTCCCCCCCCCACACACACACACACACACATTCAACACGCTCACTCAACTAAAATACCTTCAGCACTCTCCACACACTCACACACATGAACAACGCCATTCACATCCCCATGTTCAAATCCCCATCTCACTAACAGGCTTCGACATTCGCTAACTTATACACATGCACTTACATAGATACTGTTCATACTCACCCAGACTCACTCACAAATTAACATGTTCAACCGGAAGCCGTGGTCTCCAGAATGCCATGTGTTGTTACCGTTATTGTTGCTACTGTCATGGCTCGTTGTTCCGTTCCATTTACCGTTTACTCGATAGACACATCCAGATATATCTATGTGAATTTATGCATTCTGTAACTTCATTGAATTTCATCAAAACAATTCTCTATAAATTTACTGATACTGAGAGTAAAAATGTAATAAATATAATAAAAAATAATAAAAATGTAATGTAAAAAAATTAATTTTTACTGTGCAACTTTAGGGGGTCAAAATAAAATTTTGATATTTGTAGCTTCTGGAGCCATTTTAAAATTACATGCTGATTTTTTAAAAACAACTATAATTCACATTGATATTGGTTTTGGTCAAATACGAAATACAAATTATTGGTTTACAGCCCTCGAGCGGTTTTGACCGAGCTGCTCGCAATCATTGGGTTGTGCGTTTACATCAATGAAAGAGACCTACAGTTTAATGCCAAATTCGAACGGCTGGGGGAGAGATTTTTCATGGCAAATAATACTCTTGGAAGTTTTCCATTGCTCGCCGAAAGGAGGAGCCCGTAAAGAAAAATTGATGTTGGCGGAGCCGGGTTCGAACCGGAGATCGAACCTCGGCCTCGTTGACTCTTAGGCAACGCACTTAACCACTGAACCACGGCCTCATTGGTTTTGGTCACTTACTTTTATATCGAATTGAAATTATAGGTACATGACTAAAGTTTTAAAATTAATTCTTAACGCTTAACTCTTTGTTCGAATCTCACTTCAGAAACACATTTTTTACCCCCCCAAAGTAGTGAAAAAGGATTTAAAGAGTAATAGTCTTCTTGTTGGGGTATTTTATTTGCTATCACTATGAACCCATTCTGTTCAAAATTGGTTTGTACACGTTTCAAAAATGAAAATGTCTTGATTTCTTTAAATACAATCGGCCTTTTTACAATTTGTCCACTAATTTAAATGTTCATTAATTTTAGATCCAAAAATATTCATTTGAAAAATCTAACATCCCATTCCATTTCATTCGATTGCTGCTGTTTGGACTATTTCTTCTATTCTCAAGTTAATTTGCTTAGAATGGTCCTTTGTTTTCATACAACTTAAATATTGTGTTGCAGGAGGAAATTATTGACTTCATAATGTCTAAAAATTCCTGTCTGCTGAAAGCCATTTCCAAAACTATAAATAAGTCTCAGACAGAGCAATATTTTACGTTCATAAACAACTCGAATTTCAGCAAATGTCGCTACAACGAAGCAGCCGAATCGATTGCCCCTGGACAGCACAAGAGTAATAGGCAAAGGAGAAAAAGACAGACATGTAGGAAGTGAAAGGGAAAGAGATGGAGATGGAGAGAGGGGGAGGAGGAAACGAAATAGAATTAATTAAAGGAAATATCTTTGAACATTTGTACGACTTCGGCTTCTAATGACTTCGTCAGCTTTATTTGATGACAAAATTTATGCACCACCCTAGGAAGAAAAGTGGGAACCGAAAGATCGACTTCTTCTGTCTCACTCATACCTCTGTGTTATTGAAGAAGGAAACAGATAAAGAGCACAGAACAGAAAATGTGGGAAAACCAAACCGATTCGAAGTGAACCGGAAGCAACCAGAGAGACCACAGTGTAAATTTCACTTTGAAAATCGAAATGGAATGAAATCAAATCAAATAAAATGAAACATTCTACGAAACTAGTCCCGAACACACACACACTCAAAAAATTCACTGGCACACATATGTATTTACACATATATATATATATATATATGTATATAGATGGGCAAACATTGGACGTTGGAAGGTCGTTGAGTTCACTCCTTGACCCCTCGCCAGGGAGACATCAAAGTTGAACAAAGTTGGGGATTAAAAAAGACTGCTTCAAAAAATCGACATCGCCAACGGAAACGGAAGTTGTTGAGACTTTCAATGCACTCTATCTATATGGCTCTGTATGTGTGTGTGTATGAGTGTGGGTTGTGTTTGACGTTCGACAAAAGTGTACAAATATTTATAAGGGTCCACTAAATGGTGTGTGGTCACATTATTTGGATGCCCTGCAGTCGGCGAATTGGATCCGGAAGTATCGTTGCTTCTGATATATATTTCAGACTTTGAAGGTCTTTTAAGCATCAGATAACTCCATATAAATATATGATCCATATACCCATTATTTAGTAAATATAAAAATAAAAAAAAAATAAAATTAAAATAATAGATTTTTAGGAACAGTACATTTTATACTAATTATATAAAATTCTACCATGTCTAAAAGCGCTGTTTATTTAGAGAACATTATCATATTCACTATTCCTACTTCTTATCCGTGATCTTTTTTTTTTTTCTAGACTAGGGTGAATTGACTTGTCAGGAGTGGACTCAAAGACGTCTAGTAAATTTTCTTATTTTTCCATTCTGCCAATTTATTGGATCAAATTTTATTTTTCTCTCTCTCTTGAATTTCCCCTCCAAAGATCTAATCTTTATAATTCTCCTCTGGTATTTCTTTTGTCACTGCAACTGACAGATTTCCATGCAAATAAAAATGATGGAGTGTATTTTGAGCAACTGTCTCGATGGACCCGACCCGGATCTGCTTGCTCCAGGCAAGCTCCCGCATACCAATCCAACAGAATATTGTAGAAAGTTGCAAATGCACTCGGTGAGATTCTCCGAAGACGACATAATTGCTTGTGCGTCAGGAGGAAGGGCTTTGCTGAGGGTTTTATTTGAATTTTGAAAGTCGAAAAGTTGAGAAATTAACTTGTTCACTTTTAGGCAAAGAATTGCCAAAAACTTGAGTTGTAAATAATACAACAATTCCATTCGTCAGACGGAGAAACTTTCTGAGGGAAAATGATGATGCTATCGAAACATCAAAATCTTTAATATACATTTAAGATTTATATATTTTATTATTTGTATTTTTTCGTTGAATTGAACACGTCGGGAATAATTCATTTTGCAATGAATACCAATGACTTCCCCAAGGACGATTTCTCTTCCTCCTGCTCTTTTCGCTTCAATGCTTCAAATAAAAATTACAATTTTTATTGCTACAACGAAAGTTAGTAGGGGTTTAGATGGAGAGGAAGAAGGAACAAATGAAGGATAGCGAGATAGAGAGAGAGTTCCCCGCATTCTTCAGTCTCAACGGATTCCTTTCAATTGTAATGGACTTTAAAACTGATTTATTTTCCATCAGCTGCGTTTAAATTTAGCGTATCGAATAAATTTAGGAATTCCGCTGTTGAACTGAAGTGGAGGACGGAGAAGAGACGATAGTCAGAACGAAATGAATGAAATAGAATGAAGTGAAGTAACAAAGGAAGGATGAATGGAATTTTTATTAAATGATTCGGTACAGAGAATAAAATAAACTCAGAGAAGTGTGGAATGATTGAAATAATTAGTGTTGATCTTATTAAATCACGGTATACTATTTCGACTTCCTTAAATTAATTGTTAAATAAAATGATTATTAGAAGACAAAAAATAAAAT